>WHYT01012946.1:17366-46321 GCA_009806455.1 Tetrax tetrax
ATTAATCAGGCGTGCTAACAATTACCTCTCTCGTGCTTGCCTCCTCCCCTCACACGCATCTAGCCCAATATTTTAGCGTTCCCTGCGGGCTCGTAACTTAGCAGGCGGCGTTCGCACGGTTTGCGGCAGTAAACTAACAACGCGCCGCCTTGAGGGACATCCCTTTGAGGGATACGGTTTAGCTGAAAAGTATTGGTGATGGTTGGACTGGATGATCTTTTAGGTCTTTTCCAATCATGATAATTCTTTGCTTCTGCCCCTCGCGGTTTGCAGCCCCGGGTGGGAGCATGAGCGAGTTCCGCATCCACCACGATGTCAACGAGCTGCTCAGCCTGCTGCGCGTTCACGGCGGGGAGGGAGCCGAAGTCTACATCGACCTCCTGCAGAAAAACCGGACGCCGTACGTCACCACCACCGTCTCCGCGCACAGCGCCAAGGTCAGCGTCGGCGTTCTGCGGCGCCCGCCGAGGCGCCTTTCGGACGGTACGGGGAGGCCCGCCGGACTCCCGAGGCACTGCGCTTCCGTCGCAGTTGTTACTAGAGGTTCAATCCGCTCCTTTCCCTAAGGAGAAACTCAAGATAAACATTCCTCAGCGTCATTTCTCTTGGCTAGTGATGTGAACTACTTTTTCTCTACTTTTCTGGGAGATAATTTGACTCCTGTGGGCCTGGAGCAGGACACGCTCCACGTGAGCGTGAGGGTTGAGAGGGGTAATGGCTGTCCCAAGTTTTTCTGAGAATAACGGTGAGATCATGTTGGCATTGGTAATCTGATCTGGAATCTCAGTTTTGGGTGTAAAGTAGAAAGATGATGTCAGGACAAAGGTGAAATCCTTGCATCTTGGAGCGATTGGTGGAAGAACATGAGAAGGTTTGTTAGAACTGGGGTCCGGGGAGGGGAAGTTCGAAGAAAGAGCTTATTTTGTGCCTGTGATGGTTGTTTCAAATTTTCGTTAGAGGGGTTGTCCTCTGGCAGAATAAAACAAAAGAAAAATAGTAACTGTATGAAATGTGACCATATGAACAACACCTGACTTTTTTTAGGGGTTAAAGCCTGCCACCCTCGTGAGCAGGCATGCTTCTGTGGCCGTGATGCTGCCTTTCGTTGTCCTTTTTAAAAGCAATCTCCGTCACTCTGGAGCCCAGATATATCCAGATGTGGCTTCATCAACGCCAAATCCCTTCGTAAACATGCTCGTAGAAAAATTATATTGCTTCAGACTGAGCGTGTAGAAAGCGAGCCCTGGTACAGACCTTGTGCTTGCCTTCCTCTTCTCTCTCCTGCAGTCCCCTCTCCGTCACCTGCGGGGCCAGGAGCCCCGCTCTCCTCCAGCGTCATTATTAGTGGGAGACCAGTGCTGCAGCATTCCCTCCAAACCCACTCCCTGGAATAGTGTGGCAGCAGCTGTGATGATAATCTACTTTCAACATTTAATGTTAATGTGGTGTTTTACAGGTGAAAATAGCAGAGTTTTCTCGAACGCCTGAAGATTTTTTAAAGAAGTATGATGAGCTGAAGTCTAAAAATACAAGACATCTAGATTCTTTAGTTTATCTACTGTCGAAACTCACGGAAGACAAAGAGGTTTGTTTCTCCTGTAGAACTGGGTGCGTTACAAGTATTCAGCAGTAGCAACGATGCAATGATTTTACGTACAGCACGCTTTCTGATGGCAGTGTTGAATGAAGTGCGTTGGAATCAACAGAGAACCAGTTCTAGCATTTGCTTAATTATTAAAACACTACTGAGAATTACACTCCTTGATATAAACCACTAAGACACTGGGAACCGGGACAGAAAGACCTGTGGTCTGATTCAGCACAGCTGTCTCATGTGGTTTTTGCTTTAGTATGTGCTGACCAGTGTTCACAAAATCTTCTCTTTTTTTTTTTTTTGTGTACGTGCAGACGCTCCAGTATTTGCAGCAGAATGCTAAAGAAAGGGCAGAACTTGCAGCAAATGCAGCAACCGGTAGCAGCACAAATTTTTCCATTCCCTCCTCTTCTTCCAAGATATCTCTGCAGGAGCTGGAGGAGCTACGCAAGCAGCTGGGCAGCGTCACGGCCAGCTCCGCTGTGCAGCAGGTACTGTCTCTGCCCGAGCTTTGGGCACAAAATCTTTCCCTTCCGCTCGTGTGTGTAGCTACGCTCTTAACTTTTATCGTTTAGTGGAATTATAAATGTTCCTGTCTGTGCAGATAATCTAAATTCTCTCCCAAAATTTGTCAGGTTATATTAAATCCTCAGCAGAGAGAGCCCAACCCCTGCCCCTGTCGAGCAGCGGTGAAGCCAGCCTTGTTCCACGTACGCTGCGAAATACGTGTAGCGCAGACTGTTTCCCTGACTCATCCCAGTCCTTCACAGATGATCTGAGTCAAGTGGTTGATTTAGACCGTGAAGGGAAGGTGAATTTCCAGTGAGATAACTGGTCTTTTTAGTAGGATTTATGTGCAGGCTTGCTGTAAGAGGAAAGAAGAGTAAGTGATGTTCCCTGGGATGTGTAGTTCACAACCAAAGGACTTGAAAAGGCAATGCACGCCGGTTAAAAAGGTTTGTGCCTCCCTGCTGCTCCGTTTGTACTTTCTTCAGATTTAAAGAGCTGAAACTCTGCCAAAAGGCCCTAACGGGCAGGTGCTCGTGGCCATTGGGTCCGTAGGGCTGTATCAGCTCGCACAGCTGAAATCTCTTGACCCCGAGTTTCCGCTAGAGCTGCTTCCCAGGAGGTCTGCCAAGTGGTGATGGTAATGTCCATTGATTTATTTCTCCAGCACCTGCCATCTCCATCTGTCTTCTAGAAGCTGGGTTGTCATGGCCGAACATACCGGATGTGGGTTCAATCAGCGTGACGGTGGCAAACTGCCACCCTGTCCCCTGGGCTTTTAAGTGCCAAGCTGGAGGAAAGGAAAGAAGAAGGAAAGGAGAATACTACAAGAAATTGGTTGGATGGCCACATCCAAAAAGTTACAGTCAATGGCTCAGTGTCCAGATGGACACCGGTAACAAGTGGTGTCCCTCAAGGGTCTGTACTGGGACCAGGGCTGTTTAGTGTCTTTCTCAATGACATACTTAATGGGGTTGAGTGCACCCTCAGCCAATTTGCTGGTGCCACCAAGCTGTGTGGTGCCGTCGACACGCTGGAGGGGAGGGATGCCATCCAGAGGGACCTGGGCAGGCTGGAGAGGTGGGCCCGTGCCAACCTCATGGAGTTCAACCAGGCCAAGGGCAAGGTCCTGCATGTGAGGTGGGGCAGTTCCCACTGTCAGTACAGACTAGGCCAGGTTGGCCGGGGCTCTGAGCAACCTGATCTGGTTGGAGATGTCCCTGCTCCTTGCAGGGGGGTTGGACTGGGTGGACTTTAATGGTCCCTTCCCACCCAAACCGTTCTGGGATGCAGTCCATCTCTCTGAAGTGGTGTTATTTTATAGTGCTGTCGCCATCCACATGTGCTGCTGAGATCTTCCCTGGCTCTGTTAGGTTGTGTGGTCTCCCATACCTCCTGCAGTACCTCAGAAGCTTTGGGACTTCTCTCATATCACACGTATGCAGTACAAGGAGGAATGCAGGGGTGCTTTGGGTGCCTCTCTGACCTGAGGACGTTGTACTGGTGTTACACCAGTGGCGAGGCTGCGGCAAACATGCCTGGAACTGGTGCTGCTTTCAGTCTTTCGGTCCTTGAGAGCTCACTTCCTTCGCCGTCTCCTATTCGGAGGAAAAAACCTCCGTCGTTTTCTGGCTGGCTGTGGGTGGATTGTCTGGATTGCACTTGGCACGCAGGTTCAGAGGCGTTCGTTAGCCTGTCTGCGAGCGCCCCTCGAATAAGGTGTTACTGCTGACGGCTTCTGGAAGGAGTTGCTGCCTTTTCATGGTGCTTTGCAAACCAGTAAGCTGCCTGGTGATTGTGCATGTCCCCATTCCGCTCCTCTGCGCGTGCCCTGGCACGCAGGCTGGTGGGGAGGGGCACAGAGGAGCATTATTTGATATACCTCCGATAAAAAGGCCAGCTGTATGAAAAAATCACCTTTGCAGCACTGAGGCCGGTAGATTAGATGGTGCTGGGAGACCAAATCCTACACCGTGCTACTGAGACATCAGCTATTCTACTTTCTGTTCTCAAGGTAACAGTTTGCAGTCAATTTCTGCTTAAAATGCAAAATTTCTTGGACTTCAGAAGATCTCTTTTTCTCCTTTCTCTCTCTCTCTCTTTTCTTCCAACAGCCTCTTGAGCTTACACGAAAAATCCTTCGAGACAAGCAGAACAAGAAGAATTCTGGTCAGCCCATCCCAGTATTTCCATCCTGGGTTTACGAGAGACCTGCGCTTATTGGCGATTTCTTAATTGGCACCAGTTTAAGCACTGACACGACGGTACCTATAGGTATGTGCTGCGCGGGGAAAATTGCACGAACTTTTTATGTTTTGTACTCGGTCAGAAGCGCCGTTCAGATTTCATGACGCGCAGGATGAAATCAAAACTTGGCTCCTTGCATTCTGCAGATGAAGAGCAAGGTTACAAAAAAAAAAAAAAACCTGGGACTTATTTTGTCCACAGTGTTTCTCCTGAGCTGATTCTAGCCCTGCTGTTGGTCCGTGGGATCTAGTCTGTTTTGAGTTTCCCAATCCTTTTGCTCTCTTGAGTCACAACCTCCATAAAATCCTACTGTAGGACTGTCACATCTGTTTTTTTTCTCAGCTGAGAAATCTGAAGTCATACCTCATAAGGGAGTATTCATCAATCCACCCAGCTCAGCATCCTCTCCAGTAAGGCTGTAACAACCTCCCTGATTTGCTGTCTCTCTCCTCGCTAGAGCAAAAGGGGACTAATCTCTCCCTCCTGTATTCCAGCTTTAGGCTGAGCTCTGTGTAGTTTCTCACTCATAAATTAGATTTAAGTACATTTTTTTTGGTAAACACCTGAGTTAGAGACTCATGTTTCCATTCCCCAGAACTGTGGAGGCTCCTGCAAGAAACCTGTAGCATCTTCCTGATGTGGATTTGGGCTGTGTTTAAGGGGGACATAAAAACAGTAGACTCATTCTCAGAGCCTTAAATAACCCTTAGCCAGCTTGTCCAGCAGTGTGTTTCTGCCGTGCTCTTTTGGGATATGTTCCCTCCCATCCAATCCTACAAGTGGAGAGGGTTTGTTGGCTTAGCGTGAGCTAAGCTTTGCTGTAGTTAGTGTTGTAGCCACCCCGTTCCCTGATTTTCTGATCCACTTGGTTATATTTTGGGATGTCCTTTGTGCTTCTTTGCAGCTGGTTTGTTGCTGACCTCACCATTCGGAGACGCTACGGTTTGCAGTTCACCTGCAGCTTTTGCTAGGCTAGCGTTTCTTTGCGTCTGTATTTGAACTGTTTTATTGATATTTGAATATTTTGATGGAGGGGAGGTAGGGGGAGTTGTTGACAAGATTGGAGCTGCTCGGGTCCAGTATGACAGGCCCTTTTGGGTGGAAGGACCAGCAGCACAAGCTGCGGGGGATGTTCTCTTGGCCACAGATGTTGGATATTTAGCCCTGTCTACTTGGTTTGCTTTGCGTATAAATGAGCAAAGGATTCAGTTTTTCTGGAAAGCAAGGTAGGCGATTTTGGAGTTGACCCTATCTCGGTTTTATTTCTCTATATCTTGATTCAGCTTTGCAT
Source organism: Tetrax tetrax (assembly GCA_009806455.1). Classification (NCBI taxonomy): domain Eukaryota; kingdom Metazoa; phylum Chordata; class Aves; order Otidiformes; family Otididae; genus Tetrax; species Tetrax tetrax. The sequence goes on from WHYT01012946.1 coordinate 23,006, forward strand.
GATCTTCCTTTGTTCTCCTTGTCTTCCTTTCCAGCTTCAGGTATGAGATTGAAATCGTATGAATGGACGATGAGGTAGTACTACCGTATGTTCTGATTGCATTCCTTTTTTGTCTTCTCTTTCACACAGGTACTTTGCCGTTAGCCTCCCAAGAATCCATGATTGTGGAGGACTTGCTGTACGTTCTGATTGGTGTGGATGGAAGATACATCACAGCACAGCCTCTTGTAGGCAGGCAGAACCGGGCGTTTTCAGTTGATCCAAACTTGGACTTGTCCATCAAAGAGCTGGTGACCAGGATTCTTCCTGTAGCAGCAAGTTACTCTGCTGTCACCAGGTACCAAGCTGACTTTTGTCAGAGGAGAATGTTCTCCTTTGAGCATCAGGTTGTAGAATAGAGAATCTGTCACTGTGCAGATGTTAACTTCCAAGCTTAGTTTAAACCTATGTGGAATATAAAATAAGAATGACGTTTTCTTTGAATTGGTTTTAGCTACGTTTCTTTTTGCTGGGTTTCTCCTCTGTGTGGTTGTTCACTTCTTCATCCATCTCACCTTCCCTTTCTCCAAACTTGGTCTCGGTATATTCCGGCAAAGTGCAAATAGGGTATGTCTGCTAATTCTGGCTTGTCTCTTCCTGCTCTGCTATGAATTTCTTCATGTTTCCTGCTTTTTGCTCTCCTCTAGGCATCCAGGACTGAGACAACCTCTGTGTGCTTCTGAGCAGGAGAACCTACTGCTGCCAAGTTTCTGGTCGCTGCCTTAAGTCATTGTTAAGAGATCTTGGTATAAAGTGCACCTCACTAACAGCAGATGTTTGTTATGTAGATGTCTGCACTTGACTCAAGGTCCCTAAAAGATCCGCAACGAGAAAGAAGCATTTTTAGGATGTGATTCGTCCAATCTCCAGATGATATGACTTGTTTTCAGAACTGTCTCTCTCCACTAACATGTCTGGATCCATGCTCAGATGGATCCCTGGCGTGGCATGTGGTATCAGGAGCTGGCAGCAGTGCTTTCCCCGCGTGTCTGAGTGCACATTGCTTCCTTTTGAGATTGTTTCCTGTCCTCTACTCTATTGCTTATTCAACGACAACCGCCTTGAGAATCCTAGCTCTCCCTTTTTACCTAGTGGCTTTGCAAATAATTCCAGTTCCTCTGCAATTTGAGGGAAAACCTCTTCCCACAGCCTTCCATACTGGAAAATGTGGTGATGGAAGATAGGCAGGGGGACACTGACACTTGAGCTGAAGAGTGGTGCACTTTACCACACACAATCTACTCGTGTGCTTGTACAGTGTCCTGAAGATAAAATTCCTGAAAATGATAGAAGGTGCCTTGCCTGAAAGAGTTTCCATTTTGCTTTTTACAGATTTATAGAGGAGAAGTCTTCCTTCGAATACGGACAGGTAAATCACGCTCTGGCTGCTGCTATGCGAACTCTAATCAAGGAATACATGATACTAATTACCCAGCTGGAACATCTTCAGAGACAGGGACTTCTGTCGCTGCAGAAACTCTGGTTTTATATCCAGCCCACAATGAGGACCCTGGAGATTCTTGCTTCACTTGGTAAATTTCAAAAACACACTAATTACGTTTTGACAAGTGCATGACAACTTCTGAAAACTGTACAGAGTAGCAGAACAGGCAGAGCATGTGTAATTTTAATTTTATGTTGTATTAAAGAAGGCGGCCAGGGGGAATTGTGCTGGTCAGAGCACCGCTTTTCTTAAGAGCGGTGGACTCTGGAGCTGGATCTAGTCTCCTCTAGAACCATCGGTTGGATAGTGAAGGAGTGATGTTTGACAACCCACCAGCCCCCCACCATTTCATTAACCTCTGCTGGACTCTTCATTTTGTCATTCCTACTGGGGACCCCAAACTGAACACAGTATTCCAGGTGCAGCCTCCCCAGTGCTGGGCAGAGGGGAATAATCACTGGCAGTGCTGGCTGCAGTTGGCGTTCATCTCTGCGAGGACATCCTGCTGACCCGCAATCGACTGGTTGTTCTCTGCGGTGCTGCTCCACTGCCAGCTGGTCCCAGCCTGCGTCGTTGCCTGAGGTGCCTGCTCACAGATGCTGTTACCTCAGTAATTTTGGTTACGCTCTTTGGCCTGAGAATACTTGTACATTTCTCTCTACTCAGCCCAGAGAATTTATTTGGACATAAATATCTCTTCTATTTCCAATCTGGAATTGGATGATCCCACTTGGTATTCACTTTTCCTGAAATTAGCAATTAGCCAACTACGTTAAGATTTACTTTGCTCCGAAACTCGTGGCAGTACTGTATTCTTCTGTCCCTACATCCCTTTTGTGATGGCAAAGTACAAATTTCGCTGTCAGCCTACCTAAATCCTGGCATTTGAGCTGTGTGCGTGGGTACCTCAGCGTTACAGCTGAGAACAGAAGTGCTTTTGAGATCAGAGGTTTCTCAAGCAAGCCACTGCAGTGTGGGTTTCTTCCGTTACCACCTGGAAAGCGGATCTCTATCCGTGGTCCCCTCAATGGAGGAGGCTTTTGGACTTTAAGCCGCCATCTACCTTGTGTCTGCCTGAGTTCAGTTCTCCTTCCGTGGAGGGTTAGGTTTAATTATTGCTTTTTTTAGATTGTGGATCATTTGGGTTTGCGTTTCAGGACGTTTCAGGATGTCAGCTTTTGGTTGTGTGGTGGGTTGGCCTTGCATCTTCACAGCGGGAGTCTTCTTAGGGTGGTCAGCTGATCAACTGCTAACTTCATTAACAGCACAGCTTGTGCGATTAGGTTGTGTCAGCTTTGTGTCTTATGTCTGTATTTTTAATTTTTAGCTACTTCTGTGGATAAAGGTGAGTGTATGGGAGGATCAACCCTGAGCTTACTCCATGACAAGACTTTCAATTACACGGGGGACAGCCAGGCCCAGGAGCTGTGCCTGTATTTAACCAAGGCAGCCAGCGTACCTTATTTTGAAATTCTGGAAAAGTGGATATATCGAGGCATCATTAATGATCCATACAGGTAAAGAACAGTTAAGGAATGAAAATGAAATGCAAAAGTTAAGAAATACTGTTTGGGTCTTTGGCTTATACGTTTTGAGCGCACCCGTCCCTCTGCTCCCCGGAGCCTGCCTAGCCTGGGGGCCTGGGCTTGGCAGCAGGAGGTGGAGAAGGCAGCACTGCGAGGGAGGGGAGCTGCTGGAGCGTGCTGAACCGCATTGCTTCTTTAATTCAGCGGTTATACAGTCTGAGACGCTCTCACTTGCTTTACTTTTCCAAATTCAAGGAAATCGTACGCAAAAGTTAATAGCGGAACAGTTCAAATACGCAGTCCACTCAAATTCCACCTTACCGTGCCCATCCCCCTTGAAGTACTCTCCTCTCACGCGCTCATCCTCTTCCCGAGAGAGGTGAGCCCTCTCCTCCCGGGGCACAAGTGCGATAACTCGGTGAATCTGTTAAATGTCGTCCGCCGGTACGCTGATCTGATAGCAGCTAACGGCGCGCTCTGAGGCCTTTAACTGTTTTACCTCTTAACTCGTCTGCTTTAACTGTTCAGTGAGTTCATGGTGGAGGAACACGAGCTGCAGAAGGAGAAGATTCAGGAGGACTATAATGACAAGTATTGGGATCAAAGATACACTGTTGTTCAGCAGCAAATTCCCTCCTTCTTGCAGAAAATGGCTGACAAAATACTAAGCACAGGTGGGTAAAGGCACGCTTCAGGTGTGAGAGGAATCTTCAGACAAGCGTTACCGTTCTTTGTGTAAAAATAAAGTAAACGTCGTTGTGCTTTGCCAGTTCATGGGGTTGTCCAGCTGAACTTCTCAGAGGAATAAAAGAATCAGGTTTTAAAAGAACCCCAAGTCCTATAAATGGAACAACACGTGGGAAGGAGTCCAGCAGCAGAGGGAGCTGGCTGGCTTACTGCTCTGTTTCGCGGGTGCAGTTTGCTAGCAGCTAGCTAGATGGAGCTGGACAACTGAGGTTTGAACATGCTGGGTTTTAATTTGGGTGTTTAAATGAAGCGTGCAACCTGGTGGCTACCATGATTCTCTTCCATAAACGCAAAATCCTCCAAAAGCTACTCCTGAAGTGCAGCACCAAAGTTTCTGGCTATCTGTAGAGATGTTTTGCCATCACTGGGAAACAAAACTGTTTCTAAATCTCTCCTTAAATGTAGTAGTCTGAAGGTTTTCCTGTTGGTTGTACAGTAGGCATGAAGATGGGTCATTCTTTCTTTTTGCTTCTAGGGAAATATTTAAACGTTGTGCGAGAATGTGGACGTGACGTTACCTGCCCCGTGGCTAAAGAGATCATCTATACTTTAAAAGAGCGAGCGTACGTGGAACAAATAGAAAAAGCGTATAACTATGCTAGTAAAGTTCTTCTGGATTTCCTAATGGAGGAGAAAGAGCTGGTGGCTCACCTAAGGTTTGATTTATTTTACTAAATGCGTGTTAAATAGATTGGTTCTGATAGTGAACGTAAGTTTTTGAAGTTAGCTCTTTCCTTGGGTTATTATGAATGTGTTCTTTCTATATCTGTTAGAAAGGTTGACCTGAAAAAAATAAGATTTCATTTTTTTTTCCTGAAGAATGAAAAAGAAAAGCGTAAAATCATAGAAATGTTGAGTGGAAAGGACCTCTGGGGGTCTCTAGTCCAACTTCCTTGGAAGGCTGTTGACAAAACAAGGTCAGGGCAGTCCCAAAACCCACTTCTCTCTTGCTTTGTCCCGTGACTCCATGTCACTCCCATCCAAAATATCAAGCCAGCAACAAATAGGTAGGAAATTGCAGTTGAGAGCTGCTTGTAAGATTGGCTGAGACCTGGTACCAGAGGTTCTGCTTCAAGCACAGTGTGAAAGAAAGTGGTCTGGGCTTCATGGGACAAATGGGCCGAGTGACTTGCACAGGAATGTGTCGACTGGGAGACGTAAGCTGGAGCAATAGTGGCAGCTGAAGTGAATCTGCCTAGCAGGCCAGCTGGGATCGCTTTGGGCCTGCTTTTTGGTAGGTTTGCAAAGTTGTAGCTGCAGCAAAGGTGTCTGCTCCAGACCTGGGAACGCTGCGGCTTCTACAGCTGTCCTGTGCTGGGGCAGCTGGTTGAGCAGCAAGCTCTGGATCTTCCAGGGCTGAAGTGGGGTGGTTGTGATCGAACCCCAGGGACCTGGGACAGATAACTGCTTCAGAGTTAGGCGGGAGTACTGACTCTCCCTCCCCACCATCCCAGAAACGCTGGTTGGGAGGGACCAACCACCTCGACAGGCCTCTAGTTCAACCTCCCGCTTAAAGCGGGGTTATCACCAGCATGGGGCCTGGTTCTCGTTTGGGTTTGCGCTCTGGGATGGGTCAGCAGTAAGTATCTGTTGTGTCCTCCGTTGACCTTTGACGCTGGCATGACTTCCTCGTGCCTAGGGGAGTTGTCTTGGTTCAAGAGAGCAATCGCAGTCGGGGAAACGGAGGGGCAGGCCGTTGTCCCAAATTGATAGGAGTGCGCAACCACGTTGTGTTGAGACTGTGCTGCTCCTATTTTTGCTCTGAGAACCGCAGTTAACGCTGCGTGATCTTTGGCCAGGTGCTAAGTTAATCCTCAAACTCTCCTCTGAGCTATTCCCAAGCTTCTGGCTCGCTGCGGTTAACTCTGCGTGGTGCAAAGTGAAAACTAAAGTTTAGACATCCTACTGTAGCAGAAGTCGATGCAATTACCTGGAGTACTTAAAAAAACAGCGCAGGTATTGTTCATTCAAAGGAGTGCAATCAGTTCTCCCTCTATTTTCCTGAGCAGATCGATAAAACACTATTTCCTGATGGATCAAGGGGACTTTTTTGTTCACTTCATGGATCTGACGGAGGAGGAACTTAAGAAGCCTGTAGATGACATCATAACGACGAGGCTAGAGGCTCTGCTTGAATTAGCCCTGCGGATGAGCACAGCCAACACAGATCCCTTCAAGGATGACTTAAAGGTAAGAATGTATGTCAGCAGAAGATAATTGAATTTGAGCAGAAGGCCTGCCATGAGTTGGAAAGACCTGTAAGAACCTGCTGGATGAAGGAAAATAGAATTGATGGCTGTCCTTCTGTAGATCTTCTCTGGGTTAAGTCCTCTTTTATCCAGATTAGGAACTGGAAGCACCCACCCTGGACAAGGTGCTGTGTTTTCTTGCTGGCTTCCAAAACGGAGAAGGTGCTTTTGGGTGGCTTCAGGATGAGGTGGAAGCAGTAGTGTGTCTCTCATGCATATTCTCCACTTGGGTGCTCACTTTGGAGTACAAGATAATCATAGAATCATGGAATCACAGAAGCATTTGGTTTGGAAGGGACCTTTAAAATCCACCGCCTTTAAAGTCCAACCGCCCTGCAAGGAACAGGGACATCTCCAACCAGATCAGGTTGCTCAGAGCCTCATCCAGCCTGGCCTTGAACGTTTCCAGGGATGGGGCATCCACCGCCTCTCTGGACAACCTGTTCCAGTGTTCCACCGCCTTCACTGTAAAAAAACAGATGTGACAGTCCTACAGTAGGATTTTATGGAGGTTGTGACTCAAGAGAGCAAAAGGATTGGGAAACTCAAAACAGATTAGATCCCACGGACCAACAGCGGGGCTAGAATCAGCACAGGAGAAACACTGTGGACAAAATAAGTCCCAGGTTTTTTTTGTAACCTTGCTCTTCATCTGCAGAGTGCAAGAGCCAAGTTTTGATTTCATCCTGAGCGTCATGAAATCTGAACGGCGCTTCTGACCGAGTACAAAACATCCTTTTGTCCCCGGCGTACCTATAGAAGCCTTTCTTGTTTTTGACATCCCTGGCCAGATTCAATTCCATCAGGGCTTTAGCCTGCCAAACCTGATCCCTGGCCACTCGCACAGCCTCTCTGTAGTCCTCCCAGGCTACCTGTCCCCGCTTCCACCTTCTATAGGCTTCCTTCTTCACTTTCAGTTGGTCCAGGAGCTCCTTGCTCACCCACAGGGGCCTCGTGGCCTTTTTGCCCGACTTCTTCTTCATCGGGATGCACCTCTGCTGAGCTTGGAGGAATCTTAAGGTTGGAGGAGACCTCCAAGGTTGTGAAGTCCAACCGTCAATCCAACACCACCATGCCCACTAAACCATGTCCTGGAGTGCCACATCTACACGTTCTTTGAACACCTTCAGGGATGGTGACTCCACCGCTGCCCTGGGCAGCCTAGTCCAGTGCCTGACTGTTCTTTCACTAAATAAGTGTTTCCTAATATCCAGCCTAAATCTCCCCTGGCACAACTTGAAGCCATTTCCTCTTGTCCTATCACTTGTTTCTTGGGAGAAGAGTCCAACACCTGCCTCCCCAGACCTTCCTTTCAGGCAGTTGCAGAGAGCAATGAGGTCTCCTCTGCTCCAGGCTAAACAACCCCAGTTCCTTCAGCTGCTCCTCATAAATCTTGTGTTCCAGACCCTTCACCAGCTTTGTTGCCCTTCTCTGGACACACTCCAGCACCTCAACATCCTTCTTGTACTGAGGGGAGCAAAACTGCACACAGCATTCGAGGTGCGGCCTCACCAGTGCCCAGTACAGGGGCACAATCACTGCCCTGCTCCTGCTAGCCACACTGCTCCTGACACAAGCCAGAGTGCTGTTGGCCTTCCTGGCCACCTGGGCACACTGCTGGCTCCTGTTCAGCTGGCTGTCTCCCGGCACCCCCAGGTCCCTTTCCACGGGTCAGCTCTCCAGCCACTCTTCCCCAAGCCTGTAGCGTTGCGTGGGGTTGTTGTGACCCAAGTGCGGGACCCAGCACTTGGCCTTGTTGAACCTCATGCAGTTCACATCGGGCCAGGCTGTCCAGATCCCTCTGCAGAGCCTTCCTGCCCTCCAGCAGACCGACACTCCCACCCAGTTTGGTGTCATCTGCAAACTCACTGAGGGAGCACTCGATCCCCTCAGCCAGATCGTTGATAAAGATACTGAACAGCTTGGGACTGGCCACCAACTGGATTTAACTTTGTTCACCACAACTCTCTGGGCTCGGCCATCCAGCCAGTTTTTACCCCATCGCAGGGTACACCTGTCCAAGCCATGAGCTATCAGCTTCTCCAGGAGCATGCTGTGGGAGACGGTATCAAAGGCTTTGCTAAAGTCCAAGTGGGTCACCTGGTCACAGAAGGAGATCAGGTTGGTCACGCAGGACCTGCCCTTCATGAACCCACGCCGGCTGGGCCTGATCCCCTGATTGAACTGCTCCATAGTCTTCCTCGGCCCCAAGGTCAGGCTGACAGGCCTGTAGTTCCCCAGATCCTCCTTCCAACCCTTCTTGTAGGTGGGCATCACGTTGGCAAGGAATGCCTGATGAGGAGTCCTGCTTATTAACAACTGCGTATTTTAGAGGCGTAAAGCAGCACGGGGGCTGTGCCTGGGCAGTGTGAGATTGGAGCAGACCTTCCAGAGGCCGAGGGCAGGGGAGAACGTCAGCGCAGTAGATGTTGTACGCTCATTGTTCAACACCACAGCGACACTGCTCGCGGTGTCTGCTGCTGCCCTGTCCTGATCCCACCGTTCACTGCTGCTTTCTGGGAGGTGCAATGATTTGAGAGCGACTCGGATCATTTGCTCTTCTGCCACACGGCTGTTGCTGTGCAGTAGTTTTGAGTATCCCGTGGCTTCATGTTTTTCCTGCTCTTCCTTTATAGATTGACTTGATGCCCCATGACCTCATTACGCAGCTCCTGAGAGTATTGGCCATCGAAACGAAGCAGGAGAAGACCATTATCAATGCAGATCCCACAGAGCTCACTCTCAGCGGTCTGGAAGCGTTTTCCTTTGACTACATTGTTAAGTGGCCCCTGTCCCTTATTATAAACAGGTAATGTATCAATCCACCGGAGGGAAAAAGGCAGAAGCTATCGCATGGGGTTGAAGCGCGTTTCCACGCAGCAAAGTACTGGAAAGCCTGTATCTTTAAAGTGATTTTGTCGGTTGCTAACGAGTAGGGAACGCCTTGGGGTTGTTGAGCCCTGCCTGCTCCCCTTGTAGACCATGGATTGTCTCTTCGCTGGAGCCCTACTAGACCGTGTCTAAGGCGTGCTTGGAAAGTCACGCTTTCATTTTAAGTGGTGGGAAGACATAGACCAAAGGATGCTTTCTCAGCCAGGCCCCTGGTTTTACTTGTGACTGGTCACCCAGATTTCATTTGTCCGCGGCTTTCTGAAGTATCTCCCCTGAGAATTCGAACTCTCGCAAGAGGGTTTCCGTGCAAGAATCGAACATTTCTCAAATGCAGAAAAAAATGCACTTTGTGGTACCCCGGTTGCAAACTAGAAGGATACAGGCTGTTGCTAGAATTGCTGTAGGAAGCTATTTGACATTTAATCGAGTTCTGAGGGACTGAGCGGTTCGTTCTTTTGCAGGGATTTGCCTCCCATTTCCCTGGAGAAACACTGACAGATCCGCTACCGTGAGCTGGGGCAAATGGGACAAGCAGTATGGCATGAGCAGGGTGGCAGATGTTGAGTTGTTAGATGCCAACGATCAGTTTGGCCCTCAATTCCCTCTTTAAAAAATCAGTTGACGCGGTGAGACTTTTCTAATTATGCGATGCTTTTGAAATGATGTCTCTTTCAAAGCCGAGTGTGTTAGCTCTGCTGGTAGCCATGGAAGTGAAAATACTGTGTGGTAAGGTTTCACCAACTGTATCGACTGGGAGCTCTGGAGACACCTACACCGAAGTGTCTGAACGCAGACCCGAATCCCCTCCCTGGAGCTATAAATAAGCATCCCCATCTGCTTCGACAGCGCATGGCTGGCGGGGTAGCGCTGCCTGTAGCTTGGTTACGGCTTTTTCTTCATCCTTTTGGAGAATCCCGGTGAATTGTTTTGGTGAGCGTAGCAGTCGGCGCGGTGGGTACGTGCTTCCAGCCCCCCGTCGCGGCGTCTGTGAGTGACCTTGCTGCAGGTAGCTCGAGGGAGTTGAAGGAGGAGGCTGGTGATGTACCGGCTGGCAGGAAATACGGAGGAGGGACTCCTCGGAGAGAAATTCTTTGGGATGGTTACAAATGTGATTTTTTTTTTTGTCTTGGGTTCAAATGGTCTCAGTGCGGATCTGCGTGCGTCTGAAGGCGTAAGGAACATATTGTGTAAAGTCTCTTTGCCTTTGAGCGGACTCAGCCTTCACAGCTTAGTCTGTCAATCAGAACAGGGCTTAATCTGGTTGAGTTTCTCCTTTCTTTCCAGGAAAGCACTGACAAGATACCAGATGCTTTTCAGACACATGTTCTATTGCAAGCATGTAGAAAGACAGCTGTGCAACGTTTGGATCAGCAATAAGACGGCCAAGCAATTCTCCCTGCATTCAGCTAAGTGGTATGGCCTTTTTTTTTTTTTCTGCAGATGTGAAATTTTGGTTTTCCTTCCTGCTAGTTAGACATGGATCAGATCATTTTAACATGAAAAATATCCTTACAAATTTCTCACAGGCTGAGAGAGGTCAAAATATAGCAATTTAGGTTTCAGTAGGAGGTGTCGGCTTAATAGTTTTTGTGCTGCTCAGCTTGTTCCTCTTTGTTGGCATGAAGTTTTGAAAAGGAAGAGATGATCCTTAGGGTTAGCTCATCGTACGCTGAACAGTTACAGCACATACGGTCTTGGTCGCCGCTTTGTCATCAGCAAGGTTAGTAAGGACCCAGGGAGTTTAAAAGCAATGTTTAAAAGCAATATCCTTTTCTTCCAGCCAGACCACGAGCAAGGACTCGTGACCTTCACACAGCTTGGCTAATGTTTGGGGTTTTGGTCTGATATGAATTGAATAAGGTAAAATTGGTGGGGTGTTTTCCCAGGAAATCGTTTTGTCTTTTTCCGTCTGTGAGGGTAGATTTTCATCCTTGAATCTGCACTCCAGGTGCTGGAGGTGCCTGTTTGGAGAGTGAGGCAGACTCCAGCGTTGTGAGGTAGCACCTTCTGCCTTGCCAGGGGCACTTTCTTGTGACCAGGTAACCTCGGCTGCCTTGGCGCTGACCTCAGCCAGCGTGACTGTAGCTCTGGTTAGAATCATGGAGTCACAGAAGGGTTTGGGTTGGAAGGGACCTTCAAAGCCCACCCAGTCCAACCCCCCTGCCAGGAGCAGGGACATCTCCAACCAGATCAGGTTGCTCACAGCCCCGGCCAACCTGGCCTGGAATGTTTCCAGGGATGGGGCATCCACTGCCTCTCTGGGCAACCTGGGACAGGGCTCCACCACCCTCAGGGTAAAACATTTTTTCCTAATATCCAATCTAAATCTCCCTCCCTCTATTTTAAAACCATTCCCCCTCGTCCTGTCCCACCAGGCCCTGCTGAAGAGTCTCTCCCCACCTTCCCTGCAGCCCCCTTTGGGCACTGGGAGCCGCTCTCAGCTCTCCCCGGAGCCTCCTCTTCTCCAGGCTGAGCAGCCCCAGCTCTCTCAGCCTGGCCTCACAGCAGAGCTGCTCCAGCCCTCTCAGCATCTGCGTGGCCTCCTCTGGACCCTCTCCAACAGCTCCACGGCCTTCTGATTTATCTTGTTAAATTTTACCTTGCTAACAAATGCATGTCTCACTAGATAGTTACACTAGTAAAATTGCTTCACTATTTAATATTAAAATTTTAGTGGAATATAATAAAATACTCAGAGTCATTGTCCAGGCTAGAACAGGCGCAGAACTCTGACTGTAGCAGTGGAGGAAAAGCCATTTGAGTACGTGGAAAATAATGAGAGATGGTTGCGCTAACTTGGTAATTCCTTTCATGTTGCAGCAGTGAATTTGCTCAGACGGGAATATTTAGCTCTGCTTGACTGCAAGGCTGGTGATAGTTCTCCGTGGCATTTGCTAGCTCTGAGTTGTGTGGGTGTGATTTCTCCCCTAGGTTTGCTGGCGCTTTCACGCTGCGGCAGCGGATGCTGAATTTTGTACAGAATATCCAGTATTACATGATGTTTGAAGTGATGGAGCCAACGTGGCACATTCTTGAGAAGAATCTGAAATTGGTGAGTGTTTGTGCTTGAGAGAAGCAGAATGGACATCTTAGGTTAACAATTTTAACACAGGGGAAAAAAATGCCTAATTTCAGTTACTGCAGGTAAACGTTCTGCTGGAGGCAGTTAAAGTCTCTGGGAATTGTTGTTCGTGTCACGCTGCAAGGGTGTCATCACCTTTCAGCTCTGTTAGTCGTATGCCCCTTTTCTCTGCCACGTCCTCCTGTGCCCAGCTGATACCCCGCGCTCCGATCTGTAAGGGTGGCGTTCTGGTGAACATCGCCTTACGCAGAGGAAAGAAAACTGTGGAAAGGGAAGAAGGATGCAGGGTGCGAAGATCATAAACTGGTCCAGATGTCTTCAGTTGATTCCTTGGCTGCCTTACAGTGCTCTGAAAAGTCAAGTCTGTGCTTCCTTTTCCGTGAAGCTGCCAAGGACTGGCACGTTAGGACTAGCTGTTATAAAACAGAGCCTTCCTTATTGAGGTGGCTATTCCACATGTGGGTTCCCACCGCAAGTGGGCAAGGCTGTGGAGAACTTTTCCACTTCGTTGGTGTCTGGGAGAGGCTAAGCTCACTTCCCACTGCTTTTTATGCCTGATGAGGGGCTATCTGGGCAAAGAATGCCTGGCATCTTTTTGGTTCCTTTCACAGAGCTGTAGTGTTCTGAGCTGTGGAATTTTCACGGGTGGATCTAGTGAAAGGCACAGCAAATACATGTTATCTTGCGGTTTCCGGCATACGAACAAGTCTTTGTGGTGGGAAGGAGAAAGCAGAGAGGGCATCCTAAGTTACTTCTGTACTGCTGCCTAAAACAAGGGCAGAGACGTAGGCTGTCTGCTCCGCATTACACAGCAGATGGGGTTCTCCACGATGGGGTCCTAACGGACAATCATTTTGTGTTCTTCCACTTCCGAGTGTTTGCAGCAGGGTGGGGAGAGCTGTCTTGTAGCTGTTTTCACGGCGTGGAGCTGCAGGGAAGCGTTGCGTGGGCTGGGGTATGTTGTGGAGACCTGTGAAAGCGCTTAAGGCTACGAAGCTTGGTGGAGCTTGCCAAGGGAGGGACTCTGACCTGCTGCCATCTCCTCCGTGCCAGGAGATAACTTGGGAAGCCCTTAAGAAGTAGCGTCCCCGAGCTTTGCATGACGATGACCTTGGCGCTGGGCACAGGTGAGGGCTGTGCCAGGCAGTGAACTGTGTTTAACTAGAGCAGATGATCAGTGATGCGTTCCTCAAGCTTGCTCATTTTGCAGCGTAACCTTTCTGATGGCTGTAGTGATTTTACTTATCCCAAGGGATGCTGCGTTCCTCGTGGTGCTCCTCAGCTTCCTCACCCACTGTGGTGCAGCTGTGTTGGGGCTGGTGTTAGGATGCCCCAGCTAGTGTGAGGGCAGATGTACATCACCTTAATTATTCTTCCTTCTGGTAGTCATCCTGTGATCAAATGCTTCTGGGTCGCAGGTCTTTTTCATCTTACACAGTGAAAAACGTTCCTCTGATGTACCAAACAGGCCAACACTCCTTCTCCAGTCAGCATTAAGCCACGGCAGCTCCCGTGGCAGCTCTCCAGTGAGCCTTGTGAATCTTCAGCGTCAGCTGACCCTGTCTTAGTTTCTGCTGTGTACTGAGGAGTTGTTCTGGGGTCTGCTAACCAACATTTTTTTTTTTTTTTGGTGCCCTGTCATCCTTTTTCCTGAAGAGTTCATGGGAGGAATCACTCTGCATATTCTTGGCGAGCACTTCTGAACACGAAGAGGTTATATGTCAAGCTCCTGACAAGATCTGAGAGAAATGTACCTGCTTCTTAATTTTGTTATAAGTTTAGGTTTGCAAAATGTAATACTTTACGTGAATTGAGGCACTTGAACAAGTTATCCTCTCCCAAGTTCTTCCATACTGGTTTCAAGTAGCGCTTCCTTTCAGTCTGCTGGTTCCAGGTGTCCTAGAAGGGACTGGTCAACGCAGTAGGCCCACGGTCTGTATTGACAACATCCTTTTGGAGAGCAGTTCTACCATTGCTCTGTACATGAAGGGCTTCTCCAAGTATCAGTGTAGTGATGACTCAAAGGTGCCTGTGCTGTGTACACAACTCTTCCCTTGAAACCGAGGAAGTTTTTCAGCAAGTTAGCAAAGTCTTTGAGATGTAATCCAAATGGGCGTTTGCCTCCCATCTTCATCAGTGTCCTCTGAGGCTTTTAAATCTCTAGGAGACAGAGCACGCCCTCTGCCAGTGCTGGGGCAGGGAAAGTCTGGCTCTAGGCAGTGTTGCGATACGGCCACCTGCGAGTCGAACATCTCAACTGGCAGCTAAAGACTCTGGTTCAGCAACCACTTCGTTAAGCAGTCCTTTAAAAGATCTGCTCACCAGGGATGACAAATCCCCAGCTACTGAGTAAATTCTTCCTTGATTTAAATAAAGGCATCTTTATTTCCAAACAGAGGATGCAGCACTGGCTCTCTAACCTCTGCAGCCTACAGACTGGGGTTAGGTTTTTTCCTTTTCATTTCCGTTTTAGGAGGGAACAGGATGGTCCTCACTGGTCTCGTGTATGACCTTATGCTGGTTTCGATCTGTCAGACTTCTCTCTTGTGCATTTCTACTTGAAGTTACGGTGCTTTCTTCCTGAAAATATAACTAGTATCTTAATCTTCACAACATTGTTGTCTTCATCAACAGAGCTGGCATCTTCATGGCATTAGAGAGCGGCGTTTATCCCTGTTCTGTACTAGTTGTTTAAAAGGTCATGGGGGTTTTTGTTGGCGTTGATCCTGGTGGAGCAGTGTGGATATCTTGGCAATTTTAGTCCTCTGACTATTTCTTAAGCTTGATTTGTGCTCAGCTTCAGCACATCCCATAATAGCACAGAGTGAGAACAGGGGTTTAGTCTAGCATTTAAAACTCGAGACTGAAGCAGCCCATTCAAGTGTCAGAGCTGTTCAAAAATCTTACAGAGTCCTCGCAACACTGCGTGTCCCAGTTCCTTACTGTGCTCCTAAAACATATTTTTGAATAACCTGTATGTTTTAAGCCTCATAAACTTGCTGTCACTTAAAGCTTTTTGATTTATTTTTCTTTTTTCCACTTATTGTAGCTGACTTTACTGAAATGGTGAACTTGGGAAGCAGATTTAAAAGCAAAGGAAGTGCAGGTTCCTAAAGCAAATTACTCCATCCTGAGCCTTCTTCCCAGGGAGGGGTTGGATGATGAAAGAAAGTGTCATTTGATTGAGAAGGTGATGTGACAAATCAAAGGCAGAAAGCTTGTGAAGGGCCATTGAATGCAGTGATAGCACATACATCTCGGGATGTTTCTTGAAGCTGGAAGGTACATGAGAAGTATTTTGACATGCCCTAGAGCATGTCTGAGAGGTCGTTGGCAGAGGCAGGGTGCTGGGTTAGAGCTTTGGTCCGGCGCAGCACAGCAGTCCTGGTTTGGTTTTTCATTCCTATGCTGTCCCGTACCAGGCGTCTAATATTGACGACGTCCTGAGCCACCACACCAGCTTCCTGGATAACTGCTTGAAGGACTGCATGCTGACCAACCCGGAGCTGCTGAAGATCTTCTCCAAGCTGATGTCTGTCTGTGTCATGTTCACCAACTGCATGCAGGTATGTACAGCTTCCCCGTACTGGCTGTGCCGCTGCCAGCTGCTTTGGGTGCCAGGTGGCTCTGACGGTCCCTTTTTTGGAACTCAACCCCTCGACGCACGTGGAGAGGGCCTTGTTCCTCCCACCGGCAGGCTTTAGAGCTGGGCTGCTCAGACCATCATCCTTTCTCCCAAATGGTTTCCGTGGCTTCTCCCTCCACAAAATTCTCTAATGCTTTTCTTTTGCAGCGTTGGGATCAGGTTCGTAGGAACCGAGTTAACCTCTCTTCTGCCAGTCCTGCAGCAGAATTTGAGGTGTAAGTTGTAGGGCTCTGTAGTTTTTAGCATGCTCTTTTGAGGGTCAGGTGAGGACTGATCTCCATCTCAGGGAGCCCGTAGCTTAAAAAAAACACCCCCTTCCTTTGGGGTTAGTGAGCTTTGTGTATTAACGTCGTAAACTTAATCTCAGAGTTAGCTTTAATGGGAGTTAGCTAGCGGCAGGGCTAGCAGAACGGAGTCGGCCTCATGCTTTTTCGTAATGGAAAAGAAAAGGGATCTAACCATTTCCCCAACCCTCTGCCCTTCCAAGAGGTTCACCCAGAGCATGAAGCTGGATAATGAGATGGATCGGCTCACCTTAGAGCATGGCACAATGCTGGGCCCGCCAACAGAGGAGGAGCGTGCTGAGGAGACTGCCAAGAAGAAGCTGACTAATAAGGTGGGACACGGGGTGGACAACTGGGCCCTTCCCTCTGCGAATGCTGCCTGGCGTTGCTGTCTGGTCAGGGTGGCTGTCCTGCCTCTTGCAGATAGACCTTCCTAGTTTCCAGAGCACCTCTGGCCCCAAAAGCAGAATCTTTGCAGAATGGTGGGCATTTTTGAGGGCGGTGTGGAGTGCCGGTGTTGTTCTGAAAGAATCTGACAGTCGTCTTTGAAGACCCTGTCTCCCACAGCAGTCCCTGCAGTTGTTTTTAAGTTCTTAGCTGTATTTTCAGCGGCACAGTGGGTACCCACACACAGATTTTCTGCAACCTGAGAACTTTCTTATTTCCAGAACTAGCATTTTATGATGGGTAAGCCAATGAGTCCATCACACTGCCACGCAATCAGAGTGCTGCCTTAGGGCAACGCTCGCTTTCTGCTTCCCGGCTTTTCCTCTTGCTTGAAAATAAATAACAGCAGCATATCCTTGAGGGTAACTCCACTGGGGTTCTCCCAGATAGGCAGTATTGGGCTTTATGGCAGTATTTTTAAGCAGGTTAGGAAATAGGGAAGGGAAAATTGCACCTCTTTGGCAAATGTGAATCAGCAAACACATGAAGCCACTACTCTTTTGCCTTGCTAGCTTTTAGCAGAGCATGCTGACAACCTCCACCTGACATCTGGCTTCGAAGCAACGATCAACAAGTTTGATAGCAATTTCTCGACACATCTGCTGGACCTGTTGGACAAACTGAGCGTTTACAGCACCAACGACTGTGAGCACAGCATGCTCAACATCATCTACAGGTGAGCCAGTAGCTTCCTCTTTCTAATTTCCCCTCTTGCGGTTCCCAAGTTCAGCTCAGGAAGAATAATTGCTGTTTATAACCGTGCATGTCTGCCTCCATGCAAGGGATTGATCAGAAGTGACTATTTTGTTTTAAGTTCACATCTTGTATTTATTTAAATAAGTGTCCCTTAATATGCTTTTATTGTGGCCTCATCCACACTCGCTAGCTTCTTAGAAATCAAAATTCTTCTAGTAATACCTGAAAGTCAGGTACACAAGAGAGACTGCAGGAAGAGACAGAGAGATCAGGAGATCTAGGTTCTGCTGCTAGGTTTCTTTTTCAATAAAACGAGATGCACAATGCATTCTTTGGAATGATTAACATTTGGTTTTGCTGTAAAAGTAACGCGTCTTCGTGTTGCTGGGCTTTTTAAGATCAGTGTTACACATTGGCGTAACAGGATCAGCAGTTGGCGTCTCTTAATTCAGAGAGTCACCTTGGTGGAAGTCAGACGTACGAGCCGCCTCACGCCCGGCGAACGACGTGACACTTCAGAAACGCCCAAGTGCTGGGAGCCTATGAAAAAAAAATCATTTTTACAGTGAATTATTTTTTTTCCCGGTGAAGAGGCAGGACAGATATTGGTGTATAGGCGTAATTTTAAGAGGCTAGGATTTTAATGGATCTAAAATATTTCAACACCAGCACTTTTTTAAGTGCTGTAAACCTAATAGAGATATTTGCAGTTTTACAGCGTGTGTAAGCCTTGACCACTTGAGGCTTACCTTCTTTGCCATTGCTGTCGGCTAGGGCACGGCAACCAAAACCGCCCTAAACATCCGATCGTTTCTTCACATTGTCGGTGAGCCGGTGTGCAGCCTGTCATCCTTTAAATCAATCTTTAGGAAAACCCTAAGAATATTAACTTGCAGCCGAGAAGTTCTGTCCGCTGCCCTTCTGCGCCAGCTGTCCGTTACGGCTGGCTCTCTTGACACGTGCCACGCTTGAAAACAGAGAGAGAAAAGGTGTCAGGAATGGTTTTTTTGAAGCAGGTTGTAGTCCCCCTCCTCATGCCGTGTCTCTTGAAGCTTTCCTTGTCCTTTTCTAGCCACTTCTGGCAGGACTGTCCAGGATTCCTTTTACCAAACTTATGCAAACACTTTTTTGTAAAGTATTCCAGCAGGAGACTGGGCTTCCAGTGGTCCTTTACTTCTGAGAACTTCTTAACCGGTAACTACCAAGCATTTACACAACCCCCAGCCTCCTGTATTAGCGTCCGCGGCTCTATCTGAGATGTGGTCACGCAGCTGAGACCAAGGTTGAACACTAAAACGGGTCATCCCTGTTACCACAGTCCTAATAACTCTAATTCACTCTGAAGTGACCAGAGTCAGAGGTCTCCTTCTTCTCTTGGAGATTCTTCAAAGACTTTCTGTGGCTGTGAGTGGAGGCCCCAAGTGATTGCTGTTCTTTTTGGGACTAACCAGAACAGCTGAGTCTCTGCAAATCCTTTTAGGAAATGATGGTGCAGCTTATCGAGGCCTTCTGGACATTTTATGTCAACCTTCGTCTGCCTGGGCATCACTGCTTATCACCGAGGACTGCTGTAGATTGCAGGCAGGATCCATCCGTAGAAAAACGGACAGGCCAAAGGGATTAAGCTCTTAGGACAACTCACTGCCATCACTCCTGGGTGTCGCAGTAGCCTACAGAGTCAGGCTAGATTCAGGGATCTAGACCACGAGCGGTTGAGTCATCCAGGCAGGAACACTGGCTCCTCCTCAGTGCTCCAACCCTGCCTCCTTCTTTATCAAGCGCTTACATTTTTGTCATTACCACTACAAGTTCTAACAGATGGGCTTTTTTATGGTGCTCCAGCCAGGAGATCTTAGTGGCAACTAACTCCATGATCCAGCCGCTCGGACATCACTGCAGGTGGCACAGAGCGTGGCCAACACAGTGTTGAAAACCAAGTTGCCTGCTCTTTTAATGGAAGAGCACCATGATCCCACAGTCCTTGGGTCTTGTGAAGAACGTGTGGCGATCGTCCCATCGATGGGACACCGGCTAGAGTTGCTTCTCAGCTTACTCAAGAAATCAACACCACCAAGTCCTCGACCGGTCTTTACGCCATGCAACAGAAGTCCTGTGGCCTTCATCACGTGTGATGCCACTGACGTAAGGCCTTTTCTGGCAGGAGCTCAGGTGGTCTCCTACGTTCAGCATCAGAGGTTCACCCCTTTTATCACTGCCTCCCCAGCCTTGTGTCAACTCTGTGCTGCTGTGAGGACGATGGGGACAAGCTGGTGTTGCACCGTGGAGAATGGCTGGGTGTCTTGTTGGATTGTGGGTCCGTGGTGCCACGGCCAGGAGCTGTCCTCCACCAGATGCCTTTGTGTTTCCCAAACCGCACACGAGCATTGGCTGCGGCAGGCGGTGACTCCTGTGCGGTGGAAGCTCTGGAGACAGTTCTTCCAAATATGGAGAGGTTGGTTATTACGAGTAGTTCGTGCTTCGGGAGGAAGGAGAAGTACGGTGATTCACGCAGGCCGGAAGAAAGCAAAATGCTTCCCTGAGCAGTTTGCACTGAGAGTGGGTGACCTAAGCCGCAACCACCTCTTCAGAAGAAGGTCTGAGTCCTTTGCCCCTTGGTGGTTTCATGCCCCAGTTCTGTTGGGGGCTGCAGAGGACGTACTGGGTCTCTGTGCCAACAGGACTGTCATCGCTGTCGCGTCCCTTGGTTTGGGACCACGTGGACATGGTTGGATGAATCAGATGTCCTCACCTCCTTAACTGAAATACTGCCCGTTAACAGGCACAACCATCATATTTTGTAGCACACCAGACAACAAAAGGTGGAGATGCAGAGGGTTTCCTTCAAAGCCGGGCAGCTCGCGCGTAGCTCACGGATCTCCAGTCCCGCTCAGGTGCCTTGGCTCCCTCGGCAGCGGCGCTGGCAACTCCAGGCACTCCTTCACATCCCAGTAGTGAAAAAGAAGAATTACAGCTTGGAGGACTTCGTCGGAAGGATTACGTCATGCCAAATACTTAGAAATCGTACCCATCGCGTGCTGCTAGCGTTCGTCAGATATCCTTCCGTTACCAGGGGGGAGGAGACAGCGATGACTGAGCTTAGAGCAAGACCGGTAGGACGTATGAGGTGATGCAAATCTGGGTGAATAAAAGTTCCAGCCACAAACCAAAAAAAAACTGAGGCGTAAGCAGAGTTTGAGGAATTGTTAAGAAATAGTTATCAAAGGTCATTTAACCCTAAAAACATAGCTGAAGGGGAAGCACGTCCAACTCTGCCATTCAGGAAATTTGGAATAAAGCAACTTTAGAAATGGAACAGGTCCTCAAAGCAAGGATGTCCATGAGTCCTGGCCGTCCGTTTGAATCAAAGTTGGGTAAATGTGCCTGCCTCCGTGTCAGATTTCCTTTGTGTGCCACTGAAAGGACGAAGGAGATGTAAGCTTCTCAACCAGGAGAGAGCGATAGATAAATTCCATCTGTCGAGGCTCCGTTTCCTACAGTCACTAAAAAATGTCAGGGAACAATTTGTTGCCGTTCGTGTAAGGTTGTTAAGCAACATGAAACTCAAATATTGTGCCCGTTCGTTTGGTATTGGAGCAACTTAATTTGAGAACTGAAGAGAGTTAACTCTTGTGTGATTCAGTGTTGCTCGGTGTTCCCCGGGCACGCGTTTGGAAGAGCCGCGCGTGTCTTGCTTGGCTTGAACTCTTGGCTTAGCGCAGAGCTCTGTGTGAGGCGGGTCGCCGCGGGCGTGGGGCTGGGTGCCTCTGTGGCATCGTTTTGGATGAGCGAGGAGACGGGATTGTGATATTACCGATGTTTCCCGCTTTCGGAGGGGTGTTTACAAGCGTCAGCAATACTTGTGATTTTTGGCTGAGCGTCTTTCAAGCAGTCACTCACCTTCTTGGATGGCGAATCGACTTGAAGCATCCTTGTGTTAGCAAGGAGGCGGTGGCGGTAGTGGGAACTGCCCCGTGCCGTGGTGGTTTCGGTGGATAACATGGTGGATTTCATGTGGGAATTACTAGCAGAGTTCAGTGGTGGTGGTCAAGCTGTGGCTCCGGAGAAGAAGCTGTTAGCAATTGATCCTTCCTGATGTATTTTTGACACTTGTAAAGAACAGGTGGCGTTTAGCCTGTTGTCAAGGGACGAGCACAGAAGCGCTGTTGCCGACAACGCTTGCAGCACCGCGGTCTCGGAGACCCTTGGTTCGCTCGCCTTCGGCTCGCTGCCTGCCGCTCTTGGGTGGCCCGGAGCCAGCGGGCTGCTGAAACTTCTGGGTTGTTTGTCTCTCAGGTTGGACTTCAACGGGTTCTACACAGAGCGCCTGGAGCACATGTCTGCCGAGCGCAGCCAGAAGGCAGCTCCCCTCCTTCCCCGCCTGGCCGTTCCTGCCCAGTGAGGCACCACTGCCGCCCCGTTCAGCCGCCGCCTCTTCTGCGCCCGCAGACAACCGGACGCTCGCTCGCTCCGAGCCAGGAGCGCTCGACCCTCTGCGTTCACAGCGCGAGCTGGAAACGAACTGTAAGGGTTGTCCCGGAGAGATGGGGAGAATTATTCGGTCTCCTGACATGTGTGTCGTGGAATTTCTCTTCTGGGAGGCTTTTTTTTTTCTTTTTACCTACGTTGTAAAATGATGTATTTGTGTGTTGTAAAATAAATAAAAAAAAAAAACAAAAACCAAAAAGAGGATCATTTTGTCTGTTAAGAAAACTCCGCGTGCAAACTGGTCTTTTAGCTGACCCGATTTTGGTCGGCTCACGGAGATGTGGCTCCGCTGCCACGCGGCGTTGTTTTGGGAACAGAGCCTCCCCAAGAGGCAAGTGTGGGCACCCGGGGAGAGGTGCGAGGGCTGAGGTTTGGGGGCTGTTAACGACCTGCCCTTCCTCTCCCTCGCCTCCTCCTTTGCAAGGGCCTCCTAGAGCGCCTTCACGCTGGGCCAGGCTGAGGAGAGACCTCACTGCTCTCCACAGCTGCCTGAAAGGAGGCTGTAGGGAGGTGGGTGTTGGTCTCTTCTCCCAAGAAACAAGTGATAGGACAAGAGGAAATGGCCTCAAGTTGTGCCAGGGGAGGTTTAGGTTGGATATCAGGAAACACTTCTTTACTGAAAGAGCGGTCAGGCACTGGACCAGGCTGCCCAGGGCAGCGGTGGAGTCACCATCCCTGGACGTGTTCACAGAACATGTAGATGTGGCACTTCAGGACGTGGTTTAGTGGGCATGGTGGTTGGTTGGGTTGATGGTTGGACTTGATGATCTTGGAGGTCTCTTCCAACCTTAAGATTCTATGATTCTTTGCTCTGCTGGCCTAAAGCTGGTCCTCCAGCTTGGCAGGGGGAGAGAGACCCAAGGAGAAGATGGAGACCACCAAGTCCTGGGTCTGGAGGACTGAATTCCTTCATCTGAAGGTTGAGGTTGAAGACCGAGACCTCAGCCAGCATCATCTGGCTGTTCAGGGAAAGGCCTTGTGCAGTGCATCAGGAAGTCTCCTCTTCCTCCCCACCGAGGTGGCGCTGGGCACGCACATTTCATGCCGATGAGCAGCGCGGCAGCTGTTGCAGGAAAAATACTCCGTTCACACAAATTAAATTAAATCGGGGTGGGAGCTGTTTTATAGGTTGGGAACACGTCCTTACCCAGCAAGCGTCGGGTCTCAGCGGGAGTTATGGGTATTTCCAAAACGCTCATTTAAAAAATCCACAGCGAATTTCTAAGCCGCTGAAAAAAAAAAAAAAATTTTTTTTTTCTTTTTCAATTAATCAAGCTTGTCTGTTTAGGAGGGGATCACAGAAGGGAGGTGGGGAGAAAGAAGGAAGACCCTGGAGCAGCGCTTGGCAGCGGAGGTTTCTGCGCTGCTCTGAAGGAAGCCCGTCCCCGGTGACAGGAATTTGGTGTCTGACTCCCCTCTTTCCTTAAATGCAGCCGGTCCTGGCTGGTCTCGGCCCAAAACACCAAGAAAGGATAAAAAAACTCAGTGCCCCGCTGATACGCCCTGACGTCGCACGGCTCCCCCAGGCCCCCTGACCGCTCAGCCCCTCACCGTGACCCCGTTGTCACCTCCGTGCCCCATCGTCTTGACGCCTCGCTGACACCCTGATGCCTCCGGCAGCCCAGCACCCCCAGATCCTGGATCGCCTCAGGGCCACCCCGTCGCACCCAAGGGACACGGCTCTGCTGTCAGTGTCCCCGGCCCAGCTGTCACCTCGGAGCCCAGGGGGGCTTCTCAGTGCCCCCCCCCCCTCCCCCGATGCCTTGCTGTCACCCCCTC
>WHYT01012946.1:47048-113751 GCA_009806455.1 Tetrax tetrax
TCTGCCGTGGGGCAGAGCTGGAGGTACCGGGGAGCTGGGGGAGGGCTTTTCCCCGCGAGAATGAAGGACACGCGTGGGAAGCGGCACGGGAAGGGGATGCACGAGGCGGGAGCCGGGTTGCGGGACGGCTTTTGGGGATGGGTCAGAGCTTCGGCTTCAGCCCCGGGGGCCAGCGGAGGAGTCGGGGCGCGGGGCTGGCATTGCCTCCCCCCAGGGTGAAGGATGGGGAGAGGGGCTTTGGGGAGCCGGCTGGCCTCCGTGTGCAGAGGGGTGCTGGCCCCACGGCAGAGGGATGCTGGCCCCATGGCAGAGGGATGCTGGCCCCATGGCAGAGGAAGGCTTTCGGTGACCTCTGTCCCCCGCCGCCGCACGCAGATGGGGTGCCCGCCGTTACGTAAAGGCCCCTCGGCGAGGAGGCTCCCACGAGCCAGGCGAAATTTGTCAGCGCCAGCCTGCGTTGTGCTGGCAGGGTTTGGGGGAGACTGGTGACTCAGACGGCCGAGGGGGTGGCGAGGAGGCTCCTGGCTCCCGCTCGGGCGCCGTGGGCGAAGGCCGCCAGGCACCCGCAGATGGAGCCCCCCAGCTCTGCTGTCACCTGGCTGGGGGGCTCCGCTGGGCCCCGTCTGACCCCGGGAGCTTGGGCACGGCTGCGGTGCAAGCTCCCGGAGAAGGCGAAGGGTTTATCGCAGAAATGTCTTCTTTCTGACATCAAAAAAAAAAAAAAAAGGATGGGAGGAGAGCTGAGCCAGTTCACCACACAACCCCCGGCAGCTGCCAGACTCCAAGTCACAAACTGTGGCATCAAGACGGGGAGCTGAAAAAAAACCCCTCTGTCTTTATTCACGCGCCGGGGTCTCTGGAGGGTTTTGCAGCCTTGGAAGGGACCTGCTCGCTGACGGGCGATGCTGAGCACCCTGTGGACACTGGGTCCGAGGGGCTGCAGCGTCCCCAGAGCCCGGCAGGGAGCCGGGTGCCCAGCAGGCAGCTCAGGACTTGCCGTTTGGGCTTTTCCCTGGGCCTTCGGGTTAACCGCTCCCGTTATTTCCCGTTATTTCCCGTTATTCCCCAGCTCAGTGGTGGCTGAGCATCCACACTCAACGCCCTTCCACTTTTCCCAAGGTGCCACTGCCAGGCTGGAGGACAAGCTCGCCCACGTCGAGAAGTACGAGACGATGACGCCGCGCAAGGTGGCGGCGCCTCGGGGGAAGAGGGACCTCTCCGGGACGCCGGTGAGTAGCACGGCCTCCCAAATCCTGGCTGGGCACAGGCACCCTCGCTGCCTCGCGGGGGTTGCAGGGAGGGTGTTGCCGTCAGCAGAGACCCTTGGCCGGCCGGTGGGCTCGGGGCCCTTAGCCCTGTGCCGGAAGAATGACCCAGCGCACACCTTCTTCCATTGCATCCATCCCAGAGATCTCAAAATAGCGGATCAGCTCAGCTTTCCCGGACTGTTTTGGGTCAAAACGGGAACTGCAGGTAGCAGGATGGACTCTCGGAGAGAGGGGAGGAGGGAGCGCTTTCTCCAGCGCTTTCTTCGGAGACCTTTCCCAGCGGTGCCACTTCTTGCAGCTTTGCAGTGATCTTGTGACATCTGGTCTTTGCTTGAGGAGGGATTTGCAAGGCCTTATTGAGCTGTAAGCACTTTTCTTGCTGTGTTTGCTGAAGTTGGGTTTGTTTTTTTTTTTTGTCCTTTGGGACAGGAAAATAAGAATCAGAAAGCTGCAGAAACCCACATGAAAAAAAGCCAGTGTTATTTTTCTTAGGAAATCTTGTAATTTGGAGGAAGGAATGGGGTTTGACTCAGGAGTTTTGAGTGCCTGGGGTTGACATTCATAGGATGATGGCCTTGACCTCAAAGATGCTTTCCTCATTGCTTTGAAGTGAAGTTCAGCCAAATTCATGGATTCATTTTCTAGGACCAAAAAGCATCCACTTCAGCACCTGATGAGATGGAGAGGCTGGGGACATTTATTTCCTAGTAAACTCTTCGCACAGCATGTTCATCTGTGATTCAAACCCTTTCTGATAAACTAGCTTCAAAAACACTCCCCGAAAGCATCTGTTTTCTCTGCTCTAGAAACCTAAACTTGTCCACGAGATAAACATTCCCCGGGCTATTTAGAGACACCATCTGTGCTGGGCGCGTCGGACGGCTCTGCACCAGTCCCCCCCAGAAAGGGGAGCTCACCCGTCGCAGGGTCCCTCTTCTTTCCCTGGTGCGGGAGAAGATACCTGGCCCTGAGCCGCACGCTTTGGGACTGCCGTGGGGGGCACCTTCGCGTGACACCTGGATTCAGTCCTGGGTTGGGCGGTCCTTGGACCTCCCAAACCTGTTGCGCTGAGGGTATGAGGTCTCCTGCCTTTCATTTTCCTCCTCTTCCACAAAAGCTGGGTTTGCTGTCC
Source organism: Tetrax tetrax (assembly GCA_009806455.1). Classification (NCBI taxonomy): domain Eukaryota; kingdom Metazoa; phylum Chordata; class Aves; order Otidiformes; family Otididae; genus Tetrax; species Tetrax tetrax. The sequence continues at coordinate 49,449 of WHYT01012946.1, forward strand.
CAGTAACCTTGGTGGGGAACAGGTTCTCAGCAAAGCTCGCCCACCACCAAGCCCTTCTTTGAAGGGGAGGCAGGTAGCTGGGTGGGCATTTTCTGCCCCAGCTCCTCCGTGGGCGTTGTCTCCGGCTGGGATGGGCACAGGCTGAGAGCTGGTTCCTGGTGCAAAGGGGCCAGAGCAGTTGGGACACGTGGAGTTGGTCCAGCAGAGCATCTTCTGGGCTGAGGTATCTCTCTCCTCCCCGTGCTCCACCATTTCAAAGAGTTGTATTGGTCTCTTAAGGTCTCTTAAGCAGATCCATTGGGAGAAATCCCTCCTCTCCGTGTGCTGTGGCCGCGGTGCTGCTTTGCTGGCTCAGCACGGTCACGGGGTTAGCAGGGCTCGGGCCGGGGCAGGGCTGAGCTGCCTGCGCTTTCCAAGCCTTCCCACCTGGAGCTCCTGCAAAGCCCATGCTAATAAGGAAGAGGAGAAGCTTTCTCAGAACTTCTTTTTTTTTTTTTTTTTTTAAACTTGCCCTGCGGTTGTCTCCAAGAGATGGTCCTGACTCTGCCGTTTCTTAAGACCTCTTCTGGCTCCGGCGCCGCCAACAATAACAAAACACCGCTTTGTCGGCGGCCGTGGGACGGGATGGCCGCGGCAGACTGGAGACGCTGTTCATAAGAGAAGAATCTGCTGGGGAGCCGTGAGCGCGCCCGCACGCCGGGGGTGAGCCCGCCTGCAACCAGGCCAGCCTTGGCTTGTGGCGAGCTGCTCGGCATCCGGAGAGGATGTTCCGCGGCCAGCGGCCTGTGGCTTCAGATCAGAAACGCGAACCAGGTGGAACTGAGAGCGACCGCCCAGCCCTGCTGGCACTGAGTCAGCAGGACTTTCCGCTCAGCCCCGGCTCCTGCCAGGTTGCAGATCATCCCCCTGGGAGCTGAGCCATCCCGTGACAGCAGGTGCTGTCATCCTCCCCGGGGAGAGGCCACACACCTCATCCAGGAGGAATGCTGACCCTGTGGGAGACGCTTGCTCTGCCTTTTGCTGGGCTCTCTGCCCCTGGGATCCTGTAGGAGCTGAGGACGTGCCCTCTGGAGGGGTCTCCGTGCTGCGGCAGTGAGAAAGGAGGTCCCTGGTGCCAAGGGTGCACCACGCAAGGCATCATCTTCTCTTTCAGTGGCCCTGGTGGGACGGGACCTCTGGAGGTCTTGTGGCTCAGCCTCTGCAGATGGACACCTCAAGACATCCCAGAAGGAAACACTTCTTCCGGAGGAATATCTCCATCCTGGGGGCTCAGGGCTCGGCTGGGCTGAGCCACGGCCACCCTGACCCAGCCGTAATGACCGGAGATTGAACTTGAGATGCCTCAAAGTGCGTTCCACCGGCACCGGGATGATCCGTCGCACAGTGACACGAAAATTTACTCTCGGAAGCAGACAAGAACCAAGAGGTTGTTCTCTGTGATGTTACGTGTAGATCAGCCGGAGATAAGGAGGTCTCTGCTGGCGAGAGCCGTTGGGGGTCTGTGTGGTTCAGCCCGTGAGTAAGTGCTGAACTCATTCTCCAAAAAAGGAGCTTTGAGTGATGAGTAGGAAACCTCGGTTTCTGGCACGGCCGTCTGCAGCCGTGTGTCAGACACGGGAAACCAGACTTTGCTGATTCCGTTTCATTGCTGCTGACCTGTTCCTTATCTCAGGATGTGCCAGGGATTTGCGTTATTGCCCGCGTGCTTGCTTTTTTCCCCTTCTGATTTCCTGAGTCTTTGCTGGAGGCCTCCCGGGTGAGCAGCCAGGCTCCCCGTCCCGCAGCCACCTTCCAGCGGGGCGCATGCAGCCCCTGTCCCCTTTCTGGGCAGGACGGGAACCAAGAGGTCTGCTCTTCTGTAGCTCTTGCTCCTGGTGACGGTGGGTCTGTGCTGTTGTCTGTCTTTCATGCAGGGCATCTACCCGGACCGCGTCCTCTACAGCATCCGTGCTGAAGGCAGGGACTACCTCCTGCAGCTGGAGAAGAACAAGTGAGTGTGGGTGGGCACAGCGGGATGGCTGTGGGAGGCTTGCTTCCCACCCTTGCCATGAACATCACTTCTCCAAGGTCTAGTGTCACCACAGTGGCAATCTAAGCCCTCACCCCAGAAACCTCGCTAGCAAAATTTTACTTTTTTTTTTTCCCTCCTTGCCAAACCCACCCAGGAAGGTCATGGAATCACCATGCCCAACCCGACCAACCTCATCCCCAAAGCTTTCCATCCTCTCCCCAAACCCGAAGTCCCTGCTAATGCCCCCTTCCCCCTCCCGCAGGGAGCTGCTGGGGCAGCACTACACCGAGACGCACTACTTGGCCAACGGCACGGAGATCACCGAGAAGCCGGATGTTCAGGTACGGGGCTGGCTCCAGGGAGAGCAGTTTTTCCCGCTCCTGCGGGGTCCCGCCGTGCCGACGGCTGGTGCAGACCCCCTTTACGCATCTCCGCTCTCTCGGCGGCAGGATCACTGTTTCTATCAGGGCCACGTGCGAGGACACACCGACTCAGCGGCGAGCGTCAGCACCTGCCGTGGGCTCAGGTAGGACCTCAGACTCCCCCGGTGCCGGTAACGGTGACCGGGCCCCGGCCAGCTGGAGCTGCGCCGATGGAGGGAGAGCTCAGCTTTCCCCTGAGGAAGAGAAGAAGACATTCCTTTTCCTGCAGGCGGTGGGAGTGCCGACCTCCCTGGCTCAGCGCCCAGCAGGAAAGGCCTGCAGCGTTTTGCAGCTAAGCCTGCCCTTTTTTTTGGGAGGTTGACTCATGGCATGGGGTGAGACGGCAAACCTGAGTACGACAGGAGGTCCAAGCAGGAGTGCCCTCCCTGGGCAGCAGCTTGTCCCCGATCTTCCCCGGGCAGGCTGGACCAAACTCGCCTGCCAGCGGCACAAAAGCGTGCTCGTGGAGATGCACCGGCTTGCAGGCTGCTGGTATCTCCTCTGAGCCGTGCCGAGCTCCTACAGCTGACGGCTGAGCACCTTTCCAAAAGAAAAGGAAAGTGTAGGTGCCTCAGGCCGCCTGTGTCTCCTCTGCCTGCTCGTGCTCATTCCTTGGGTCTACCTTCCCTTCATGGTGGAAAGCATCCTTGCAGAGTGACCCAAGCCACCAGGTCCCTGCAAGGTGGCTCAGTGTGCCGTGGAAGAGTCGTACTCCGCTGTCGTCTTTCTTTTAAGACCAGCTGGCAGCCAGGCACGGCAAGAGAGTAAGCCGGAGCGGAAGGGGTCCCTCACAGAGGAGTGTGTGAGGAGGATGGGTGGTCCCTGCAGCACTCGGGGACCTGCAAACGGGTGTTTGCAGGAGAAACACCCACCGGAGCAGGAGAGGAGATGTTGTAGTTCGGCAGAAATGCTGTGGTGAACGTGGCCTGGCAGCGGCTGTTTTCCAACCTCCCCAACTGTCCTTTTCTTCGGAGCAGCAGGCTGGTTTCCTAGCTGGGCTTTGGCAGCTGTATTTTGTATCACGGGCACTTGTGGGGACGCGTGTAGGGTCTGTCCGTGTCCTGACAGACACCGCCCCAACCTGACGCCTGCCCTTCCTCTCTTGGCAGTGGGTTTTTCCGGGTGAATGAGACCACCTTCCTGCTGGAGCCCCTGGAGAAGGACGCAGCAGGCCAGCACGCGGTGTACAGAGCAGCTCACCTGAGAGGAAAGCGCGGCACGTGCCAAGAGTCTGCTGCCACCCTGGAATATGACCACGAACCGAAAATCCCTGCAGCCATGAAGCTCTACCACTGGGTTAAGGCTTGCATTGCTTCTCCTTCCTGTAGCTGAGTTTGCAAGAGTCTAGGTCCTGGGAAGGCCAGGAGAGGAGGGGGGCCATCCTGCATCTCTTGGAGATGCTCCTCTCCCACATGTTGTTGGTTGGGTACCCAAACACAGGTTGCTCCCAGTGCCCTAGCTCCTGGTGGGAACGAGTCCTTGGATCCCGTACCATTAGCAGAAGCATCCTCCTGCCCCATGCCCTCTGTGATGCCCGCAGAGCCTCTCTTGTGCCTTGTCCTAGTAGCAGGCTTGGGTTTTTCCTTGTGTGTTGGAAGATATCTGAATCACTCGGCAAAGTAACATCAGAAAGCAGAGCTAGAAGATGTATTAGCCTTGGGTAACGTTGGGAGATGCCCCAGGATTCAACATATCCCACAGGAGGGTCAACCGCGGGGTTTAGCAAGCTGCAAAGCGGTGCCACTCTTTCTGCTGACTTTCCTTTTCCCTTCCAGAAATCAGCTCCGTCACACAAAGGTCCCCGATACGTGGAGCTGGTCCTGGTTGTGGACAACACGGAGGTAAGTGTTGGGGGAGTGAGCTGGTGCCTGCGTTTTTGCTGTCATCCACTGCAGTGAGGAGGGCGAAGCCGGCATGGAAATCTCTCTGTGTCCTTCCCATAGTTCAGGAAACACAAGGACTTGCGCACCGTGCAGAACCGCATGAAGGAAATCGTGAACCATGTTGACAAGGTGAGCCCAGGGGCCTGTGTCTACCTTCCCCGCTCCCACACGTGGCCCGCAGGGCACGAACTCGGTGGAGGAGAGATTGGTGTGGGTTGGGTGGTGGAGCTGGAGCCGACCTCAAGCCTGTAGGTGGGCTGCTGCAGGGTGACCAACTCCCTTGGCCAATGGGTTGTGCAAAGTGGGCGTGACAAGCAGCTCAGGACGTCCTCAGGAGCACAAGACAGCTGCCTCTCAGCCCTCCCAAAAGAGAAGGGGCGAGAAATTTCTTCTCATAAGCTCCGGGAGCACATTCCGTAGCCACTCTCAAGCTGGAGCAAGCTTATCTTGCTTCAGCCTCACGCTCTGGTCGGCAGCGTGGGAGCATCCCAGCCTTCGCTTGTCTGAGAGGGAGCGCAGAGGTCCTGGAGTAAACCCCGTCTTATGTGGTCACCTCAGCTTGTGTTATTTATTGCGGGGGTGGCTGATATTGCACAGTGAGGTGGGGTCCTGGGCTTGGCTGCGGTTTCCCAGGGGAGGTGGGACCTTCCAGGTACGCGTGCAGCTCAAATCCAAGCACTTCCCCCTCGGGGCTGTCTCCCGTCCCAGCTTTATCAGCCTCTTCGCCTGCGGGTGGCCTTGATCGGCTTGGAGGTGTGGAGCTATAAGGACAAAATCGTAGTCAGTCCCAACCCAGAGGTGACGCTGGACAACTTCCTCCACTGGCGGGAGGCAGAGCTGCTGCGGAGGAAGCCACATGACAATGCCCAGCTGATCACGTAAGGACGAGGGGGGCACCACCTCGCCGTCCTTGCAGCCCTACCGCTGCCCGGGCCACATGGCCACGGTGACATCTGGATCCCACAGGGGCATAGACTTCCATGGCACGACCGTGGGGCTCGCCAAGAAGCTTGTGATGTGCACCAAGGACTCGGGTGGTGTCAACCAGGTGGGTCCCATTGCCCGGGCGTGCGCTGGGAGGGGAGGAGTGGTCCCACGGTGTGTGCTCCCTGCCTTGTATTTTCCAGAGTGAGTCTCTCCTCCACTGGTCTCCAGTTTTCCCCCTCTGCAGCCTTCGGGCTGGATCTGGTCCCTGGCATCTCCAACCCTTTGAGCGACTGACCCTCAGAGAAGTGTTGGGGCTGCAGGGGAAGGGTAGCTGTGGAAACCCAGCCGGGTGCCTGCGGAGGGCTCTGATAGCCCTGAAGACCCTCCCAGCGCAGCTCCGTGGACACAGGGCTTCTCCTGTCAAGGTGGCTAGGACTTGGTTTGCAACTGCTCCTCAGCCATCCTGGCTGCACTCCTCATCCCTACCCAGGGAGTGGTTGGCCATGGGACCTGCGACTGTCCAGAACCACCACAAAGCATTGCTTCAGCATAGTTGCTGTGTCTAAGCTCACTTAGATGCCTGAGAACCCAGTCTGGAGGTCTTCAGGGGCCATGGAACCAAGTCCAGCTTTCGTCTTCCTTTACCTCAGCATGGCAGCATTAGGGAATGAACTGTAGACAGCAGCGAGACCTGGCACTGGGTGGCTGGAGAGCCCCAGCAGGCCCCATGGAGGTGCTGCACAGAGCATCTGAACCACGCTGCACTTCTTCTCCCGCAGGACCACAGCATGAACCCCATCGGTGCTGCGTCCACCATGGCTCACGAGATGGGGCACAACCTGGGGATGTCTCATGATGAAGATGTTGCTGGCTGCCGCTGTCCTGTCCCCAAAGCTGACGGAGGATGTGTCATGGCAGCGAGTGTTGGGTGAGCAAAGGAGGAAGGGGAATATCCCTGGGCAGCAAGTATTTTGAGGTGTCCTCCGGCACTGTACTGATGGGGTGAAGCCCGTCAGATGGTCAAGTCTTGGGTGGACGCTCCACTTGAAGCTGCATTTCAAAGGTCTGTGGGTGCCTTTGAGTCTGTTGGTGGCCCTCCAGCTTCTCCCTGGGCTGGTGGGTGCAAGGGCCCTCAGGCTCTCGTCTCTGCTCATGGCTGCCTGTTTTTGTGCCCCTTCAGCTTGGTTTACCCCAAGCTCTTCAGCCGCTGCAGCGAGCAGGACATGTGGCAGTTCCTCGGGGACCCCAGGACCAGCTGCCTGCTGAACGTCCCCAGGGCAGATGAGTTGTACGGGGGGCCAGTGTGCGGGAATCAGTTTGTGGAGCGGGGAGAGCAGTGCGACTGCGGCACGCCGGAGGTAGGGATGCTCTCCGAGAGCCCGGGGAAGGAGGGTGGGTGGCAGGGACCCGAGACCTGTCATTCAGGCTCGGAAAACGTTGGGAAAGCCTCTTTCCTGGACATCATGCTTTGGAAGACTCCTATTTCTTGTGCTTCTCCTGAAAAATAACTTGCAGAGGATATTTGTTAACTCGGATGTGTGCCCCCTCTTTGTGTAGCAGGCTGTGGTTTTAGCGGGAGCGTGTCCTTGGGAAAGATGGACAGCCGCCAGGCATGTCCTCCAAAGAGGGGATCGAAGGAGGGGAACATGGCATGGCCTTCCACAAGCCATGCTCAGCTTTTCCTCAGCCCTATCACTGCATGGCAGGCGGGGAGATGGGAGACATCTCGGATGTCGGATAAATCCCCGGGTCAGAGCCCTGCACTGGGGCCTGGAGGGATGCTCCCCTGATGCAGAGAGCACAGAGATCCTCCTCTTTTCTCCTTCCTAGAGATGTGCAAAGGGTGCTACCAGGGAGCAGGGGCCCAAGTCACGTCCCATCTGCTAAAAAAAAAAAAAACAAACCCACTTCTTCTGGTCCTTTGGTTTGGTGGTGGTGAAGAGGAGGCAGGCAATGGTTCACACCTGGGATGATGCTGTGGTTCTGCCCCAGCAGAACCGGCTACGCTGCTGTCGGCATCTGCTGGTGTAGTGGCGGGGTCCCCCAAGAAAGAAGGAGAGGGACTTTCAGGGGGGCTTTTGGGAGGGTTTCAGTCCCTCCCTGTCTCGCAGGAGTGCTCCAACCGCTGCTGCAATGCCTCCACTTGCCAGCTGAGAGAGGGAGCCGAGTGCGCCGGGGGAGATTGCTGCCAGGACTGCAAGGTATTGCCACCGCCGGCGACGCGCGTGGCAGAGAAGGGAGTTGGCGGGTGCACAGTCCTGTCCTGAGGGTCTCCAGAGCTTCCCAGTAGAGGCCAGGTGTGTCCATGGCCAGCTGCAGGGCCTCTGTAGCAGCCTGGCCAGAGCCCAATGGTTTGAGGGGAAAAAAAAAAATCGCACTTTCGTTTGGTGCTCTCTTGGGTGGGAAGGTGAAGCAGCCTCTGTTTCTGGCATCCTGGGGCCGAGCTCCTCCAGCTGTGTTAGGTTGGGCGCAGGATGAAGGGTGTGGAAGAACTGGGGAAGGTTCAGAAGAGATCAGCGTGGCCCATTCCTGGCGCAGGAAACCAACCTGCTCCATTCATCCGGGAGAAAGTTAAGTGACTTGCGTTGGTCCCTGCACACAGGCATGACACGTGTGACAAGACAGGGCTACAAGAGGACCCTGGGATAAGTCCTGACTAAAAGCAAAGCACAAGGTGTTGTCTGCAGGGAGACTTAATGACGGGAAGACCCAGTTCGAGGCCTGACGATGCCTCGGGCCTGCGCAGGAGCTCAGTCGATAGCCGATATCTTTGTGCCAGACCGGCACCAGCTGCCGTGCTGGGATCTGTGGGGTGTTTGGAACAGGAGGGTGCTGCCAGGCTGTGGTGCCTGAGTGAATCTGGGGACGTGGGAGCAGCGGGGCAGTGCTGACATCCCCTTTCCTGTGCAGGTGAAGGCTGCCGGCGTGCTGTGTCGGGCCAGCAAGAACGACTGTGACCTGCCCGAGCACTGCACTGGCCTCAGCGCCGAGTGCCCGGAGGACGTCTTCCAGGAGAATGGCATTCCCTGCCAGAACAACAACGGCTACTGCTACAACGGGGCCTGCCCCTCGCACGGCGAGCAGTGCCGCGCGCTCTGGGGCGCAGGTAGCGGCTCCCCCGCCCTCCTCGACCCACGTGCTGGGTGACGCGCCTGTGCCCCGGCTCCTCGGGCCAGGGTGTTGCCCGGTTGTGGTCCCCTCCTGCATCCCTCGCTGGGGTGCTGTGGCTGCTGACCCTGAAGCGTGGCCACCGGTGCCGGCACCACCAGCTTGCCGTGGGCTCTGGCTCCGTGTGACCCTTTCCGTGTGTCCCGCAGAGGCCCAGGTGGCTCCTGATGTCTGCTTTAAGCAAAACAGCGCGCAACACCTTCACCTCCACTGCCTTACTGAGTACGGGAAGCAGCCCTGCAGCCCCAAGTAAGGGGGACGGGGGCGGAAGGGTCTTGTCCGTGTCCGGTGGCAGCACCGTGGGGCCAAGCAAATCCCCCCAGCCCCGTGCCACCCCCGCTGCGGGTGCTCACGGCTGCTCCTCCTGCAGGGATGTGAAGTGCGGCACGCTGCTGTGCCTGAGCAACAACGACAGCCCCGTCCTTGGCGGTGGCTCCTACTCCCTCTTCTTCGGTCGCTTCAAGTGCAAGGCGGTCATGGCCAGCAATGACGCCAACGAGGTGGTGGCCAAGCTCAGGCTGGTGCCCACGGGCGCCAAGTGTGGAGAGGAGATGGTGAGCATGCTGGGGTGGTGGGGGGGTGGGTGCCCGCTGGCTCTGGGTGCCCGGGGCAGCCTCAGAGCCGCCCGGCATGCCGCCAGGTCTGCTACGCCGGGCGCTGCCAGAACCTCCTCGTCTACGGCAACAAGAACTGCTCGGCCAAGTGCAACAACCACGGGGTATGCTGTGAGAGCGTCCTCTCCCGGAGCAGCCGTGGGGCCTGGTCGGTGGTCCCGGTCCCTCCGGCGTGTCGACCGCCCTGACGCTTTCCTCCCGGATCTCAGGTGTGCAACCACAAGCGGGAGTGTCACTGCGAGCCAGGCTGGGCAGCGCCCTACTGTCAGCAGAAGATTTCGGGTGTGGCAGCAGGTACAGCACCCCCGCGCGCGGCTGGCTCCCTCTGCCCAGTGCGGGTGCTCGGAAGGGAGCCCGGGGAGCGGGGGGAGTTGGTGTTGGTGGGTGCCACTCCATCCCCATGGGGCATCGCTGGCGCGGGGGTGCCCGTGGTGACGCCAGCGTGATGTCCCCACAGGGAACAGCAGCGTGGTCTTGGCGGCTGTGCTGGCTGTGCTGGCCCTCTGTGGCATCCTGCTGGGCAGCAGCGTTGTGCTCCTCCGAGGCAGGGGGACCAGGCACTTCCAGAAAGGGTAATTCCACTCTTCCCTGCCCCACAGTTGGGCCGAGCCGTGGCCACGCAGCCTGAGCTCGCGTGGTGCCCGGAGCAGCCCCTCCGTCACCCCTGTGCCCACAGGAGGACCTCCAGCGGGCCCGCTGCCAGCCTTGCCAACCCGCTCTTCCAGGAGGCCGGCCGGCCGCGACCCCCTCGGCACCAGCTGTCGCGCCGTGACATCGGCCACCCCAACCTGCTCAGCAGCACGGCAGCCCCGTGGGACGCCCAGCCCCTCAGGCCCTGCCGCCCAGCCCCGCAGGTGAGGACGCTGAACAGAGCCCCCGCGCAGGGCAGCCTTCGTGGCGCGGGTGGGGAGGGCAGCCTCTCACCCTGGTTTTTTGGCTGACTCCGCAGCCGCCGGCACCGGTCCCCCAGGTGACATCGCCAGCCTCTCCGGGACAGCTGCTGCAGGTAACCCCCACTCCGAAAGCCTCGTGGTGGGGCGGTGTGTCCTTCATGAGGCTGGGGGCAATGCTCGGACCACCTTCCCCAGCCTCATCTGATCTGCCCAGCCAGCTGACGGCAGTTGGGGGGGGGGCATTCCCCTTCCTCTGCCCCCCGTCCCCCTCTGGGTGCCTCCTCAGCGCCCAGGCGAGGGACTCAGGTCTCTCCTCTCCCGCCAGGCGAAGCCGAAACCGCCCAGCAAGCCTCTCCCAGCGCTGAAGAGCAAGGCACCAGGGACGGCCCTCCCTTGCCCCCCACCAACGGTCTTTCAGCAGGGCGTCCCCCCAAAGGTGGCCCTGAAGCCGCCCCTGGCCGGGAGGTGACCAAGGCTGCTCCATCTGCCACCGCAGGCGAGGAGTCGCTGGCTTTGGCCTTGTGTGGCAGAGGCAGGGAGCCCACCGCCTTGCTTCCACCCTTACTTGAATCGCTCGCTGGAGCCTCCCCCGGGAGGGCACCGGTGTTCACAGATATTTGAGTTGTGCCTTAACAGGCTGCGTGGCCTCGTGGCTGGCCGCCAGCCGCGGCTTCGTGAGGGGACCAGGAGCAGGGGTGACGCCGCCTTTCGTTTTGAGACCAGCCCCGAGCTGCTCCAGGCTCTCCTCTGCACTGGGAGCTCCCGAGTTTGTCCTGCTCCTCCTGCCTCTTCCGCAGCGAGGAGCTCCTTGGAGGGGGGGTCTCACCGGGGCTTTGGCAGGTCCAAGTCAGGCTTGGCTTCCTCACGAGGCTTTTATCTTTGGAGTTATCACTTGAGTTACTGTTCTCCTGAAAGGGAATTTACCACAGCTAACTTATGACCCTTCCGTGACCCTTTTGAGCCACCCGTTGTGAAACCAGCCTCCCCATTTTTTATAATTTCGATTGAATGCTTTTATACCAATAAAGACTGAAGGTCGCACTGTTGCAGCCTGTCTCTCTGCAGCAGGGGCAGGAGGGGGGCAGCAGGCAAGGAGGTGCTGGGAGGTGGATCTGGCACGGCTGGAGCCAGGAGGGAGAAAGGTTCCAGTTCAGCTTCCACGACCAGCTTTGGAGAACAACGGCAGACACAGAGCAGGGCTGCAAGCGCTGCCCTCGCTGCGCAGCTCCACCATCCCGTGGTTTTCTCCGAGCCCAGGCTGCTCCTGCGGCTCCTAGGGTGGCAGTCACTGCAGCTGGGGGGCAAGGGGCACAGGTGTCCCCCCTTCGTGTGCCTACAAGTGACATGGGCCCTAGCACACATAAAGCCACCAAGGAAATGGTAACAAAATAATTTTATTCTGCTTTATCAAAAGAACTTAACACTGCATGTAAACTTGAACATAGGTATCCCGTTTCCTTAAGGAAGGTGCAGACCCAGGAGCAGACAGAAAAACCAGTTCAAGCCCTCGTTCCCGGCTGCACCCGCGTTCCCGCTCCGTAGCTCCCAGCCCAGAGAGGATCACAGCCCACGCTGGGGGGGGGGTTAAAGCTGTGGCGACCCCCTCCTCTTGCCCACCTACTCAGGTGGGGAAGCAGAGGAAGGGAGGAGACTTTTGCATCACGCGCGCGTTGCTGTGGGACTCCTGACCGCGCGGGCAGGAGATGGCCGACGCAAACCCAACCGGAGCAGGGTGACATTTAGCCAGTGACAGCCACTACAGGCACGCATCCCCCCTGGATGGACGAGCACCGCGCCGGGCCAAAAGCCCTGTGACGCAGCAAAGCCTGGCCGGCGAGACGACAACCAGCCACGGACTCCCCACGGCGGCTGTTCGATGACACACAAACCAGGTCCCACTTCCTCTTGGAGCAGCGACGCCTCACCTGCTTTGCAGCTGAGGTGGAGTCCTCGAGGAGAGCTAGGCAGCGCCGGCAGAAACCCGCCGTGGAGTCCACACAGCAAAGCTCCATCGGCAGGACGAAGGAAACCTCTTCGCTCAGCCTCAGCACCGGGGAACGATCGGTATGCAGCCACACGGCGCCCAAAGCCACGTCGCCTACTCCGGGGTAACGCTTGCTAAATAACTGCACCTACTGCGGAAGGCTTTCCTGGTGTCTGTCTTTTAATATTCCAGTATAGTATGTTAGTACAGGATTATCCCTCAATTCAGAAGCACCGATTTAAACAGGGGGAGAAACGGAAGAGGCAGAGCACTTGCAACGTGTTGCTAGAAGAAAATCACCCCAACTGCCACCTACACACAAGATGTCCACGCGTGAGCTGCATCTGCCCTTCCAGCACAGGGCAACATCCCCGTTCACAGCTGCGCTAGCTGTTGAGCCATGCCAGGTGTCTTTTCACCTCTGTCAGCCTGTGCTTTCCTTTCCTCTGAGGTGGCCGTCTCCAGAGGTCTCCGGGGCCTTCTGTGAGGGAAGGCTGGTTTTTTGGGCAGTCCTCAGATTGGCTTGCTGGAAGGCACAGGAATCCAGAAACACGCTGGGGATGCGGTCACCAAAATACAGCTTGCTGTTCGCAGCTATCGCTTGGTACTTCATTAGTTCCAGATACTCGGGGGTAAGTTTCAGCTACAAAAAGAGAAACGAGAGACTGTAAGAAACAACCTTTTGAGCCTCACATCATCTCAGGCTGCTGCTTCCTGGGATGTGGGCTGTTGAATCAAGCGTTTTTTTTTTTTTCCAGTGCTGCCCACCTGAAGCTGATCTCCTGTGCAGAGGAAACGAGTAAGCCAGTCCCCTTCTGACCAGCTTTCAAGCGCTCACCTTGTTGGAGTCAGCCAGCTTCTGAGCAGTGTAGTACTCCGCATCAGCTTTCGCTTTCTCTCTTGCAAGGAAAGCAGCGTCTAACACCACAAAAAGAGGACAGACAGGAAAAGAAGGGTCAGCAAATGAACGGTCTCATCACATCGAGCACCTGATGAGCCTCTGTCCCACCAGGATGAGCTGATGGCGTGACACGGCCTGGCTGGCTGTGTACCCGCACTGCTGCCTTCTTGGAGAGACACCTGCGAAGGGGAGGAATGACCCCAAGGTGCAACCTTTACAATTTTCGCAGGGTGGCGGTGCCTATGAGCCCGCTTCTGAAGCTCCTCCACCTGCCACCACCCTTAGCTGAAAGACGACCCCAGCAGCACGCTTACCTTCAATCTCAGAAATTCGCTTCTCCGTTTCCTTCTCCATAATCTTCTGTTGGTAGTGAATCCTGGCCACCTGAGCAGCCTTCTCTGCCTCTGCAATCACAACAGGCTCAGCTCAGACATTCACTCTGCAGGGCCTGAGCACCAGCACCCTGACCCCAGCACCTCGTCACACAAATAGCTTGCTCTCTGCTGCCTCCCTTTCTGCTCAGACCCTACAGCGCCAGTTTTTACTCCAAGTTCCTGAAAGAAAACACAGTACTGATGTTTCTCAACTTGCACTGGCTAACGTCGCTTTTACAAGTATGACTCCCTCTGGCACAGGACATTTAGCTTCAAGACCAAGCAATTTTTCTGTCGGAGATGTTACCTCTCGGCTTGCTGCGGGACAGAGGCGTTTGCTGCTTGGCTGCTACGGGGAGGGAGGTGGGATGCAGATACAGCAGCGTGAACACTCCTATTTTCTAAATGACTGCCAGTGCGGCGTGGCCATGTTTCCTTCAGGGAGCTGTCAGCGATGCAAGACAACATCCCACCCCAGCTTACTAAGGGATGTAGGAATGGAAATTCAGCCTGGCCCCTGGCCCAACTGGTGACATACCAATGAGCGCTTTCTTCCGGTCTGTCTCTGCCTCCTTCTCTACTACCTTCTGCTTCTGAGTTGCGATCAGCAGCTTGGTCTTCTCAGCCTCCCTGCGGGGTGAGAAACAACATCACAGGGAAACGGAGCTGGGGAGCAGCTCTGCAAACCAGGGCATGAGAGGCCAGGGGGACAAGAAGCCAACCAGCATCACGTCCTCACAGACGTGAGGACCAGCTCTGCCTTCAGCCGTACAGCACGTGCTCGGCCAGCAGGTCAAAGGAAGGGATCACTCCTCCTCCCTCTTTGGCACTGGTAAGGCCACAGCTGGCTGCTACACACAGTTTGAGGTGTTGGCCCTGTTTTGGGATAGGGCTCGGACAGGAGATCTCCGTGCGTATATATCAGACTAAAATCTGTCTGCAATTCCATGAGTTTGCTGGAGGAGAGCTTATGCATGAGATATCAAGACCCCTGGGCCCTCAAGTCAGTTGACGAGTCCTCCGCAGGTTCTCTACAGCACATCAGCGTCCCCTCTACATAAAGAAGTAGGAACACAGCCTTGACATGGACTCTGTACACGCTAACAACCATCTCTGCGAGAGGCTGAAAGGCTTCAAGGTGAAAGAGCTACGGAAATGGAGAAACAGACACACAAGTGCACCTAGGCAAGCACACACTGACTAGAGCCCACCTCTCACCTTCTGAGCACCAGTTAAGAGCTCTCCAATACCATTATGCCTGTGCTGGACCCTCAAAACCAGTCAATACAATTTTATGTACAGCTACTCACATTAGCTCAAAATTTCTTCGGATGGCTTCGGGGATTTTGGGTTTTGTAACACGCACGGCCTATTAAAAATGAAAGGTGAGTGCATTTTCAGTCAAACATTTTGATGCGAGCTGCATAACCAAGCAATGTCTTTGTAAAACCATCTGTTGTCCTCTGACATCTCCACTCATAATGGTTCCTGGTCCTCTTCTCTGACAGAGCTGAGCACAACCACTCTTACATTTCTATTTCCTATCTTTGCACCTTTTATGGCACCCACGTGATCATGTAAGGCATGTGGAAAAAGACTGCTAAAGAGCTCCACCACCTTTGTTAGATGAAGCTTAGTTCTCCACCCCAAAGACTCTTCAAACACCACCAGACAACAGTCCCCAAAGTACTGCTCAAGAAAGGGGCTCACAAGCCCAATGAAAATTAAATTGCAGGAGTGAGACTTGCAAAACAGAGGCAGGGCTATGAGCTCAGGAAGGGGTTTTCCAGGAGAAAAGCTTGCCAAAACGACAACACAATAAGAGACACAGCAGTGAAGACAAGGCAGAGCAGCAGGGCACGGCTGGCAACTGCTGTTTGCAACTGCGCGTCACCAAGAGCGACGTGCATGGCGACGCTGACACCGCAACTCAGGTCCACGCCAGAGACCACGCTAAGACTGACTCTGAAATACGAGGGAAACACCTCCAGAGGCACGGCCAGGAGCTACTGCTGCTTGGCTGGCACGTTATGTGGCTCACTGGGAGATGCAGCTTGACAGGCCACGGCTGTACAATTGCTTCACAACCCTCCTGCTGCAGATCTAGTGCTGAACCTGCTGCCTTCTCCTTGGGGTCAGTAAGTCTGCAAAGAACTGAGGGGCTTCCACAGAGGGGAATGGGATACACACACACCCAGGCAAGTCTCCGAGGACACTCGGGAATCACAGAATGGTTTGGGTGGGAAGGGACCGTTAAAGCCCACCCAGTCCAACCCCCCTGCCAGGAGCAGGGACATCTCCAACCAGATCAGGTTGCTCAGAGCCCCGGCCAACCTGGCCTGGAATGTTTCCAGGGATGGGGCACCCACCGCCTCTCTGGGCAACCCGGGACAGTCTCTCACCATCCTACCATAAAAGATTTCTTCCTTCTATCCAATCTAAACCTACCCTCTTTCAGCTTAAAACCATCGTCCCTTGTCCCGTCACTACAAGCCTTGGTAAAACGCCCTCTGTACACACTGCAAGGCCGCAATAAGGCCTCTCTGGAACCTTCTCTTCTCCAGGCTGAACAACTGCAACTCTGCTGCTTCCCTGGACAAGCAAAGAAAGTAGATTTATGGGATACCAGACCGGAATATCCTTCAACAAAATGATTTTTCTAAGCTCCTACCTAGTACCTAGAAAGGCTGCTCGTGCAGAAAGCTCACCTCACCAGGCACTGCACCAAAACAAAGATCAGTTTCCAGAAGCATAGCTTTTCCAACACCGGCAAAGATGGCACTACGGCGGAGTTGTACGCCGAGGCATAATTTTCCTGGAGACAAAGGTGCAGCTCTGTTTTGAAAGGGAACGACAGGAACACGAGGGCAGGATCACACCGTTCTCCTCAAGCTGCTGGTCCAGTGAGCTCAGTCTGGGCTGATGCAGGCAGCTTTTGACTGACAGGGATAATTGGGCATGCCAATTTGAGATGGGATAGTGCAAAAAAATCAGATTCAGCCCTGTAGTTATCAATTCCCAGCAAAGAGCTGTTAGCTTTGCTTAAGTCCTTCCATATCCTAAGATTACAAAGGGCCTTTGCATTACGACAATAATCCTGATTGCTGATGAACTTTTGCAGGAAATCTCTCTGCCATGCGCAGCGCCAGTGAACCCGGCTATTTCGGAAAGCGGTGCCATCTCAGCTTCTCTGCGGTAAGACACCGCCTGTGGTTCACCCTCATCAAAACAGAGCAAGTCTACGCACAAATGAGCTGGAAAGCACAATTTCATCTAGCATTTCACACGCTGGCGACGGTGGGCTTCCCCCTCCCTGCACGCAGCCCGCCAGCCTAGCCGTATGTGGCCATAAGAACAACAAAACAGATTTGGTCTACAGTGGTAATCTCCAGAGATTTCCATCTCCGTCCTTGTGAGCCTAAGGTTTATTTTTCCCAGTTGGCTGCCTTGCACTTCAACACGCCAAAAAGCCAGTAGGTCCCATAGCCCAGCAAAGATTAAACATGATTTTCTCACATTAAATGTAAGGAGCAAATCACTTAAGATATAACATCCTTCCCCGCCTCTGGTACGAGCGCAGAAAAGATGAAGATCCAATTTCTTTTGCAACTACCTGTAGGAACTGTGCTGGCACGCTACAGCGCCCAGTTTAAAGAAAAACATTTTCTTGCTCTTTGCAAATTGAATCCAGCACCTGCAGGTCTGTGGCCTAAAAGGTCCTTTTCTCTTTCCTGCAGATCTTCCCCTAACACAAAACTAGTGTTCAGAAGTGGTCATTGTCATATGGACAATCTTCAACTGACCAACTTCAACTCAAGACTCAACTATTTCACATTATGTGGAAAACCAAAGCAAGAAACCTCATAAATCTAATGAAAAGTGAGCAAATTAGAGGTGGGGACAAAAAAAAAAAAAAAAGTAATCTTTGTTAGGGAATTAACCTACCTGGATAGTGAGACCCGGTGCCATGACATTGAGATCTTTCTGCAGGGCCAGCTTCAGATTCTCATCTATCTGATCTGTGTTTGGAGGACAAGAGAGACACCACTTAGCTTATCACCGTTTCTCCTACAGCTGGTGTGGCAGAGTCAGCTGGCCTTGAAAAGCAGGCATCTATGGTGTAAGATAAAGATGCTTTTTGCAATCGTTCAGCACATTGTTTCCCTTCCTACACCCCCTGGAAAATATTCCCGAGAGGAGAGCCACAAGCTAGCGTCTCTCGAAAGGTTCAGCTGTTGATGAACTCTTGGTATCTGAGCTGAGGGCAAATGAGTTTCAGCGTCTCAGCAAGAAGCAGCACCCAAAGCCCGTGGCAGAAGTCTATCCCTTCCTAGTCAGAGCCACAACCACCCCTTAAGTCTCTAGGGATCTGCAGGATCCAGTACCTGCTACTGAAAAACTGCATTTTGTCGCTTCCAAGCTCCAGGAAGATTTTTCCACAAAAATGGTCACTTAAGAAAGGATTAAGCTGCGCGCACTACCAGGAAACTCCTCTCTGACTACAGATACTGGGCATATCTCAGTACCACATCAAAGACTTACAGCCTCTTAATAATAAAACCTTGACAACCTTTTACCTTTCATGCTGTTACCCCTGGGGGCACAGGTAGGTACCAAGAAGCAGAACACTAAATTTCCTAATTCCTGAAGCACTGCTACCCCCTTGTGAAAAAAACAGAGCACTGCAATGAACTGTCCCTTCCAGCTCCCACTTGCGAGTAACAGCCAGAAGGAAGCTTTTAAAGCAAAAAAAAGTCAATTCAGCAACAGAACAGGGGCCTAAAAGTAGAAGCAGACAAGACAAAACCATCATCGTAGTGAAGGCAACGGGCACGTGTGAGAGCAGAGCGGCTACTTTGGGTGTCCAGAATTCAGTCCTAAATTGGAAAGGACCGAAATCAAATTCCTATACGCAGATGTGGAAAGACAAAGAAATCTGAATCACTGAAAATTCATGTTCCACAGCAAGTGGCACACGGAAATAAAAGGAGCTGGGTTCTAGACTACAGCTCCAGCACAGAGGCTGTTTGCTGCCAGGAGCCCGCCGTAACATATTCCCCAGAAGAGGAAGACTCCACAGCCCTTGGTGGGCGCATCCAGCTGCCGTCCGCTTACCAAACAGCTCAATGTATACTTCCTGCAGGGTATGGGCGCTGCAGAACTGGTTCAGCTCATGATGAATCTTATTGAAGATCAAGGTCTTATCGTAGTCCGCGGTGTAGTTTCTCACGATATCGTACACTGAGGAAGTAAGAGAATTATCAGAGGTCACGACTGACACGTACTGCTTTCTGCAAGGCCGCAACCACAAAACATCAGCTCAAGGTAGCAGGAAAGCAGGGCAGCGCTGCGACAGGCGAGCGGGGCACCTCCACCCCCGGGAGTTTTCGGGGCGAGAATCCTGCTGCAAGCGGGAGGGAGGTCAGAGGAGAAACCTGCAGAGGTTTCCTCCACTACTGCTGCTGGGATTATCCGACTTTGAAGAGCAAGGTAACGACAGCAAAATACGCTGCGTGGTCCTGTTTGATGATCTGCATAAACAAATGAAACCGTAAAGCCTGGCCAGGCCCTGCACCACAGAAACATATACTACGACAAAGTGAAAACAAGTATCATTTCCACAATTACAACCTGAATTAACCCTTCGATGCCTCAGGAGTGCTAGCATTTTGCATTAAGCTACACTGCTGAAAAAAAGAACTTGGGTCTTTGGTTCAGCAACTGGTGAAATAAAGTAAGCGGCTCCTTTGTAATTTTCCTGGGAGCTGAGCCGGCAAGCGCCTGCGGGCTTTGTCCCACGTAATTTAGTTTCACAAGTGGTCTCCCCTTCAGCAGCAAGAAACAGGACTGCTTGAGCACGTGTCACGTTTCTAAATGTACAAGGCAGAAGCAATCCTAGAATTTATTTTAATCTTTGCAAAGCCGTGGCTCTTTGAAAAGCTTGCAGACACATGCATGAAACTAAGTGCTACGGTACTGGGAACCACAAGGATAACAAGAGACAGAAAATGGAAGTCTTGCAAAACAAGACAGAACAGCTATGGGATGAGTGAAGACAGTCACAGCAGCTCTGCTTGCTGAAACAGGATGGGAAATACCTGCATACGGTGCCAATTTATTCACAACTTCTATTCGGTCAATGTAGATCATAACACCACCACTGTAAGTGAAACAAAGAATTCACAAATTATTCTTGCAGTCATTAACAGTGGTCCATGTTTAAAGCAAAGTCCTCTTTTCCCACCTCTTTTACTACATTCTACTACATTTACGCAGAACAATTCCGACTTCTTCAGCGCTTCGCAATTAGATGGCAGCAAACCCCAGCTTTGCGCAGACCGGTCCCTCTCTCTGCACAAATCAAAAGCACGCTCCAGCAAGTCTGCAAAGCACTTTCGCTCCACTTCCTTCACTCCGACTCAGCCAGCAAAAAGGAAATTTTGGGACGTGAATGTAGCTACAACTATTAGAAAGGGGGAGTCCAGCACAACGGAGGGACAATGTCACATTGCAAATGGCTCGCCAGCGACACCGCAACTGTGCGCACGCACCCAGGCTCGTGCACTGTCAAGAAGCTCCAGACAGCGAAAAAAAAAAAACCACATTAATTTTCAACAGCTTGTAAGTCTCTCAAGAGATACTCTTGCAATTTTGTCCTCAAGGCAAATCACAAACAAGAAGCTTTAGCAGAAACTGTTTAGAGACAGCTGATCCCCAGAAGCAGACCTCACACATTTCCAAACTTAAGTCTCTGGGGTGTTTTAACTCAAATGTATTCCCCATGACAAACTCAGTTTTTTATTTTGCACATCTTAACCTCTGGCAGTTGAAAGCTAAGTCTGCGGGAAAATCACCTGGACGTGCCCGTGTCTCTGCTCTTTTAGAAAAGGTCTCCCAGGCACAGCGCGCCCTCGCCCTGCAAACCTGCCTGCTTCATGGCAAGCTACGAGCTAAAAACATCGGTGATGCCCTGAACTTGCCAGCTGAAAAGATATTTGTGGCTAAAGAGAGACCTATTTTCCAGTGAGACACTACTGTTAAGAGCACAAATCTCTTTTTCACTCAAGATTTCTCTTTAGGCCAACTAGCTCTCTCTTAAGAACTGTTACTGTCCTGCACTCTAACTGTCCTAATGACTATTTATCATTGCAAGTGACATCCAACAACATTCCTCACGATCTTCTGAACCTGCTTTCATCCTCCTGATTCGTTCCGGTCACCTTATGACATCCCCACCAGGACGGGGAAACCCCGCTACCATCTTGGGGTATCTTCTAAATATCCTAGTGAGGAACCAAAGCAGAAGCGCATGGTGGGCTTCTTCCACCAGAATCTCCACCACTGCACATCCTCACGTCAGGGTCCTTTCGGCATTTCAATTTTATGGCTATGTTAGAAGGAAAAAAAAAAGCCTTGGCTTGAGCCAAGCCTACAAAGCACTTAGGCTGCGTTTTCCAGCCATCCACCCAGCTGCTGGAGCCATCATCATTTTCCACCACGCGGTGGGGAGGGCCCTCTGGACCTTGATGCTGTAAACCCAGGAGCCAAACAGAACTGCAACACTCCGATCTTAAAGCGAGCATCTCAGCCAAGACCTCCTCTCAAACCTGCTCCAGAAGATGCAGGTAAACTCCTGGGGGGCAGGAGGTACCGTCCCGGGCAGTTTCAGGACAGTTGCTCTGGCAGAGATTTGGGGCGATTCACACACCTCGTTGACCTGGAACTGTACCCTGACCTGGCCTTTCGACACCTACGGCTTCAACGCTGGCTCAGACAGCGCTCTTCACACTTCAGCAAACCACCGTCACTCTCAAAACACCCTTGGTTTGCCAAAGCCTTCTCCTTGCCAGACGCAAAGCAGGCTGACTTCCGTGGGAAGACCTCCACTTCTCCCAACTCTCCACCGCAGTTCCCGCAGCTTTCCTAACACCGGCGTTTTCAGCCCCCGTAAGGGCTACTCGCACCCCGCAAGATCTTCGCCGCGGAGCGGCTCACGGGGCTGGTCAGGCAGAGCAGCACTGAGCTGAACAGACTCTTTTGTCGCAGAGAGAGAGGAAATCCCCAGGAAGTCTGAAAGGAGGACCACCACACGCAGACGATGTGCACCTGGGAGAAGTTTAAGCATAACTAGGCAGCAACAGCACCTAACTTTACAGGAGAAGGCGTACAGGGAACGCTGCAGGAGACTAACATACACTTGCAGGCATTTCAGTAGACGTTAGAAAGCCTCATACGTTTCAGGATTTTAGCTTACGCCAGGCCAGAAGACAACAAGGAAAAATCTGAAGGATGTTGCTGTAAGAAAAGGGCTGTAAAAAAGGCAAAGGTTTGATGCTTATTGCTAGAGCTGACCACAAACAAGACCAGACCAGGTTAGGCAATCAGAGCACATAAAAACTGGGCTTAAAGGTCAGACCTGGTCAGCCTAGAGATACAGGGATTAACGCAATACACCCGCTTGCAATATTCACGACGCGTTTTTCCACGTGACTGACTAACAAACAGGGATCCGTCCCGGAACGGCGTTCCTTCAGCGCTCTGTTTGCATTCCTGACAAAGATCTGCAGCACGAGCACAGGACAACACTCGCAGCTTTGCACATAAACCTCTAATGCTTGAGTAACATTACTGCTTGGCATTCTGGCTGCTCCCTGTTTCTTGGCACTGTGAAAATCCATACAATATTTAGCGCGATTCTCTCCAGTTAAGTTTCTAAGAAAAAATATTCTTAACTCTCTCACGCAATATTTGCATGACATCATTTTCAACCCATTTGTTGTATTCCACAACGAATATACTCGTGAGTATATTAATTCTCAATTAATTCTTTGAGTCAGTCCTTGGGAATACTTTGCTCTTCTAACACGAGTTTATTGAACTGATTTTCCATCAGTTTTTGGAGATCAGCAGACCTGCCACGAGGAAACTGCTCAACTTTCCAAGGAACTGTGCACGCATTTTCTTGTTGGGGAAAGCCAGAAATCTCAGACACCAGAGGTAACTACAGCTCAGAGCAGACACGTGTCCTACCTGCTGTAATGAAATGGTTTATATGGTAGAAAAGAAACCCAGCCTTTAAAATCTGATGGCTGAATACACAGTTAGAGAAATCTAAACCGGTTAGGATCTATTCTTGTAATAAACTTTGAACCCAGAGGGCGACATTTCAGATCTGCTCCATTTGTTATAAGCTAATGTTTTATTACGTGGACCCAAAGCTTTGGCACGGAGCAGCTGCAGACTTTGATTCCAAATGCAGCAAACGTAAAGGCTCCTGCAGTAACACCTTAAAAACGGACAGAGCTACCGGGACCTTTGGTCTGAAGGGTATTCAATTATTAACTACGAGCTGCTCCACCAGCTGCTTGGGGTTTTAAAGTGTTTACCACTTGCAACTTCACAAGCACTTGTACCGCCCGACCGAATCCTGCAACGCCGAAACGTAACAGGAGCTTAACGAACTAGCTATATAGAATTAAACAGAATATTTAGCTTCTAACTCACAGACACACAGAAAGGGTTGCCGTTAAACACGTTGATAAAACTCCACTCTGATGACTTCTTTTTAACTGCACCATTTAAAAGGCAGGGATACAGAACGTAACGAAGCTCCTCCTTCCTGCAATTACTTTTCACTTGGCCTAGACTCTTCACCTGACCACAAAGCCCTGCCTGCAGACCTGAACACCAGCATTATTTACAGACGCTCCTGAAAGAGGGCTGAGATCTCAAACTAAAAGCAGCTAGGACCCACGAGAACTTCATGTTAATATTTAAGCCCACGTGATGTCTGATGAGTTGCTATCAGAATAATTCCAAGAAGTCATTTCAATAAGGGTTAAACCAGATCAAAATTAAGTTTACCTCATTAATGTTGCCACTAATGTTCAACTTTTAACTTCAACATGGTCATTGTGTGTCATCATTCAAGTCATACTGACTTTTATTTTTGAACAAAAATATTGTTGAGTACCCTAAAGCTACAAGACGAGGGAATCACCAGTTTGGTTCTTATCTTGAAGAAACTGATTGCGTCCTTGCTTTAACTCATGAATGAATCAACACAACAGGATCTGCAACCCAACTCAACCAGCCTTCTCCTTCTGTTACTGCTCTGCTTGGCAAAACTAGAGATCTGTGCTGACAAAAGGATCAGCGTAATTATGACGCAAGCAGGTGCCACCTAGGCATGGGATTCTTCTTTCTTCTTCTTTCTCACTCTCTCTTTACTTCAGGCGAAATGTCACTTTCAAAAACGCTCAAACGATTCCAGGAGACTCATTTTCTTGAGCTCCTCTTGAAATGAACCATCTCCCAGCAGAAGGATTCCCATTCACCATTTACTTTCGCCCACTGCTGGGGCCAACACTTGATTAGCCACAAGATTCAGACCAGAAACATTGCAAAGCCGAGGGCAGACCAAAGGATAAGCGAAGAAAACAAAAAAAAAAAAAAAAAAAAAAAAAAAAAAAATCAAGAGAATGTCACTATAAACGTAAATACGCTCTGAATCTCAATTCCACTTAAAGCAAGAGCACGCCCTCCCACATCTCTTGCTCTGTTATTTCCAAGCGTGATGTATGTGTGCATGTTGGGGACTAATTTGGGGGTACATGCCTTTACTCCTCAGCCTCTGCGTCACAGCACTGTAAACAACTAGCTGCAAACTTCAGGATAGAGTGCACCTGCTCATCACCAGAAGAAATACAAAATAATGACATACCTTGTCCCACAAGGCACATTTTTCACTTCATCAGTCTGCAACGTGGTCTGAAATAAAAAGACAATCGGTGCTCACAAAACCTCTCCAGGAAGATCGTGCAGTCCCTAGGCTCTCACAACTATTACACAGGAATATGGAGCCAAAAAATGGGTCCTCTGCCTCCCTCCTCACTTTTGCAGGTGTGGGCAGAAGACAAACTTCTTTTCAACTGCCTTTTGGGAGCCAGAAAGGCAGCTGTGCTCACTTCCCTGCTCTCAGCTCCTGCGCATGAAGGCCCAGAGCTCTCCTGGGCAACAATTAGGGCCACAAGCACGGACCTCCTCCCAGAGCAAGACATCTCCTGTCCCAAGCAACACACGGGCACGTTGCGGAGATTCTACCAAAAGTCCCAGCAGACAGCTGGCACCTAAAGCAGAAGGAACCAAGGGCTTCCTAGGAAACGCTGCTCTGACGTTACCGACCCCCCTCTGCGAACACCAGCCGCCCAAGCCACCCCCCGCCCAGCAACATCCCTATCAACATCTGCTCACCTTCTTCCAAAACGAGAGGGTACTAACCTGCACAGACTTGAACGTGGTGACGAACGGGAGCATGATGTGGTAGCCCGGTCCGCTCGGGCTAGTTAACAACGCGCCGCCCCTACGCAGACAAAAAATGGGGAGAAAGCTCAAGCAACCGGAAACGGTAAGCGCTGGCTTTGAGAGGGGGTGAGCACGTTGAAATTGCCAGGAGGCACAGCTGTGGTAGTGCAAATTACCTCACTCACGTGCAACGAATTTGCCACCAGTTCCCCTCCAAAAGGGATGACCACAAACGATACTTGCCTGCTGCAACTCAAAAGTCGTTGCCTTCAGTCCTGCGAGCAACTAACTTTTAGAGCAGGCAGCCACTGCTAAATTCTTCCAGCATTGCAACGCTGCAGAAAGCCTCAAGAACACATATTTTTCCTCTCTAACTAATCCACTGGTAACCATGGAAAAATCCAGTAGTTGATGCAATACGCTAGTTTGAATTTCCACTAGGCGTTCGGCACGGTCCCTTACCCAAAGCGTGCCGAAAACCCGCAGTCTCTTGTGGGGACTGACAGGTGGTTAAAAGACAGGCAGGGAGGAGGAGAGCTCTAAGTGACCGACCCTCACAGTGCAGTAAGGTCTCCTGCAGCATCCTGCAAGGGCCTGTGCCGTTCAATGCTCTCAGAATTCAAGGGTAAGAGCAGCGCAAAGGAAAACGGCCCATGGTGGCGAGCGTGAAGGTAGGAAAGAAATACAGCACATATGGTGAAAAATGCAGGATTTCTCAGTTCCTTCATTCAAATTTGAAGCAAAATCTAGGCAGGAGGTGGCATTTAGTGACTGTGACCACTCACTGTTGTAGACTGACAACGAGTTGCTCTACAGACGCTCTTCAGAGCAGCTACAAACCCCAGGTGAAACTCAACCCATGCCTAGGGGGAAGACCCATTTCAAAGCGGCGCCCAAGAGCTTTGAAATCGAAACTGTGACCCAGGAAAGAGGAGGAAAGGAGAGGGAGGAAAAGCAGCTGAGGATTCAGAAAGACCCAAACTCGTAACGGTTCGGCGCAGAGCCGGGTTACCCGGGCTCACGCTGCTTCTGGTGCAAGCCAGCAAGAAACAAGCCAGTCCGGCCCACCTCGGGGCAAACCCTGGAGGGAGCAATCCCCTCGCGAGGAGATCTGGGGCCGGGGATGGATCCCAGCGCAGAGAGGGAAAACTCAGGGGAGGCCGCCGAGGGAACGGTACCTGTAATACACGGCCAGGTGCCCCTCCTCGACCTTGTGGATGGAGGAGTACAGGAGGAAAACGAGGAGTCCCGCGGCAGCTGCGACTACGGCTCCAGCCTGGGCCATGGTCATCCTCGGTCACCTGCGGGGACAGAGACCCTCACTCCCGCCCCCCTTTCCCAGCTCTCCGGACCCGAAAACCCAGGGAATATCCCCCCGAAGCGCCCGCTGCGAGGGCCGGGGAACTTGCGGGGGCGGCTGCTCCCCCCCCTCCTCCGCTCCCGCCCCTGTGGGAGCCGTGACGGGCCCCGCCCCGGGAGCGGCGCACAGCCAGGGCCGGACCGAGCAAGGCCCGTACCGGTACCGGTACCGCTACCGGACCCCCCCCCGGCCCCGTACCCGCCGCCGCCGCGCGCCCACGTGTGGCCGAGGCCCCACTCCCGCCCCCACCGCGCACGCGCCCTCTCTCCCCCAGGCGGCGGCGGCGGCGGGAGGGGAGGGGAAGAGGCTGGCGCGCGGCGCGCACCAATGGCGTCACGGCGCGGCGGACCGCCGCCGCCATGTTGCCTGGCAACGGCGCTTGACCACACTTCTCTAAACAGCCTTTATTTGCAGTTCATTCCGTTTAAAATATATATATATATATATTTATTTATTTAAAAACCCTATACATTCGTATCACACACGCGAGCAGCCGTGAGGAGCGGCGGCAAGGCCCCAGCCCGGGGGCAGCCGCCACCCCTTGCTCCCCCCTCCTCCCTGTCCTTCCAGACAAGGTTTGGGGGGACGCAGCCCCTCCGGCTGCCCCTCCCCACCCCAGGGAAAAGTCCCCGGGTTACTCCTGTAGTTGAAAGCCCAAGAAGGCAAGAACCAGTTGAAATGCTGGTTGCTCCTGCGGGAGGGTGTATCTGCTACCGATCAACCCCCGCCTGCGCGATCGACCCCGCTCCACAAAACGCGAGGGGAAGGTTTGGCTCATCCCGTCGAAGGCTGCCAAGCCGCCTCTCAGCATGCAGGCACTTTGCAGACAGCAGCACGTCAGCTCCTTCAGCTACTTCAGCCAGCTCCAGTCAAAACTCTGAAAGAAGCAGCAAGGAAACAAGTGAAACGCAGGAACGCAGCTCTTGAACGCGCATTTCCAAGGGGGTGACCCAAAGGATGCTCAGCATCCAGCCACTCTCCCTTCTCAAAGAATCATCTTGATCTAACAGCTGAAAAGTAACCTCACAATTTCACAGCTCAGTTTGCCCCCGATACGAAATGCCCCACGCTTATTGCAGTGCTCAGGCACACCCCAGGCTGTACTTGCTTTGGAAACTACACTTTGTACCTGCACAAAACCTGCCACGGGGTTCCTAGCGCCCCATGGGTACTCGTAGCGCAAGAACACAAATGGAAAAGCAAGAAATGCTCCAAGTACGCAAGATTAGAGAAAAGGTTGTTAGAGTTGCTCATTCTTTTTTTCCTCAAGGGAACTGGAGAGGACAAATTCGATTTTCTGCTGCTTTCCTGTTGCCTAACTCCTGTCCCCTGATGCAAGGAAAAAGGGAAAGAAACCAAACGTAACCAAACAGGTGCCGATCTGCAGAGCGTGATTCCCCAACAGTGAATAATCTTTCCAGGCTAAAACACGCCAGAGAGAGATGCTGCACTTTGGAATGAGACATGGATGATTAACAGGTAAGAAGCCAGTCATACGGCTAGCATAATTACTTTGCCTTAATCAGTAGCTAATTTCATTTCCCTGTTCATACTGCTCAATCCCTTGCTCTTACAGCGTCATCTGCAACTCCCACTCATAAGTTTTCATTTCACCATCCCAAATAACTTAGTAACTCCAGTAAACTCTGGGTTCACTGTTTACTGTTATTCATAAACATTAAAATGTTCATGAATTACAATGTTTATGAATTTTAAGAGCTCTGTTTCATCAACCACCTCCATTTCTCCAGCCCTCTGTCCCCTGTTATTTCAGCAGTAACAATTGGTAAACACCTTCAACTTTGGTACCGTACCCATGAGAATGGAACTTATCCCTACGGAGACCTCCAAGAAGCTTTTTGAAAATCCAAGTTACAGCATATCAGTGCATCTTTGACTTCTTTACAGGACTGCAACACATTTGTGAGGAAATCTCACCCTAACAGAAGCAATATTGACTCTTCTCCACTATAAACATAAAAATCTAAGTGCCTAATTGTCCTTTTCTCATTATATTTATACAAGTGCTTCTATGACACAGCCTCTAAAATCAGCTGAGAGCCTCTTCTAAGAGACCGGTATTCTGTGGTGCTCTTCATTCTTCTGGTCACCGGGCTCTTTTGAGCAATAACTCACTGGCCTCCATTAGTAGTTTAAGAACAGAGTTTCAAATCATGTCAAAACACCCGGGTGATTATTTATTTTTGGCATTTCTTGCTGTTTCAAATACCAATTTGTGCCGTAAGGAGAGCTCCAGTTAACAACCAGGAAAGGGCTCTGGAAATGGAGAACCCTGCCCACTCCAGTGCAGGGACACAAACCAGGGCTTTCCAGTTGAGAACGTAACCAGCATTCAGAGCAAGCTCCGCCAGCTTGGGGGTCCCAGGGAACAGCTGACACTAGCACTGAGTGCCACCTGGGATGTCAGCGGTGTCCAGGAGGATGACAAACATCACATGCAAGCCACAGCAATTAACATCATCACAAACAACCCTATTTAAGAGTTCTTGACACCCCCGGAGGACCCTGCTGCAGCCCTTAAAAAAAATCAGGCCTTCAGAGATTCATCGACAGACTTACCGTCATGCTGCTGTTCTGCTCCTGCCTCGCTTCCTGCAAAATACTGCTAAAGAGTTCAAGGTAATTCAGATTCTCTTCTATCACATGGACAAAATTTTCCCTGCAGGGAAGGGAAGGCGTTAAGAAGACAAATTTAAAACAACGGAACGCTGATATCAAAAGTCTCTGCACTAGGGAAAAACCAAAACTAAACAAATAATCCAAATTTACAGGAGTTCTCTGCAATTGTAGGAGCTACCTCGCAGGGCACAAAAACACGCCTTGGGGTGACATCCTGCAGATTGCCACTCTGGAAGTGTGGATTTGCTCTCCTTCCCTACAGAGGAACTGCACAAATGACACTGAAAATCAGCCTTAACAGAACCTAGGAAGTGAGAGGAGTACAAGGGCCCAGAAATCACTGCCCACTCCCCATAAAGTTGACATCTCTTGACTCTTGTCTTCTACAGTGAAGTAATGGTTTGAGGAGAAGCTCTGAGGTGAGCCCAAGGCACTTTGCTCGGGAAAGCCCCTGTTAAAGGGTGATCACGCCACACTGCTCAGAGGCAAAAACAGAAAATAGAAAGCAGAAAAGATTGCTCAAGGATTCAGAAAAGTCAACTGATGTCCAGCAAAAGCCTGCGTAGAACATTTATATCTTCAGAACCTAGGTACTTCCCTGACCACCCAAAAAGAAAGAGATGGCCAAAAGGCTTGATTCCGATACTCACAATGTCTGCCCCAGCCCCCTCAAGACCAGCACTGCTGCGGATGGAGGGCTGACCAGACTTTGAGGGGCTTCTGTTATGCTGACTAGAAGTAAAATTGGTAATGAAGCGAGCCGAAAAACCTCTTGGCTCCTGACCACTCTCTCACTCAGCTAGGACTGGCCGGGAAGGAGGGGCCTTAATAACCAAACCCAACCCCAAGACAGAACGACATGACACACAACAAATGAGCAGCACAGGGCTAGCTGATGGAGAGGACAAGCTTTAGCGGAGAGTGGCATGTGGAACTTGCTTAGGGCCAGAGAGCAGAGGCTTCTGAATAACGGTTTCAACACAATTCCTGATTTTTTGGAGCACTAGTAACATATGAGCTACTGAAAGATTTTTTTTGGAAGGATTAAAAAAAAAAACCCAAAAAAACCAACCCTCAGATATTGAACCAGATGGATTGCTTAGTACTGACCCTGACTTCAGATCTCCATTTAAATTAAGATTTTTTGAAAGCACTGAAGCACTAAAGATGGCCTGATTTATCTGGGACTTGCCCGGAACTTGGGCATGAAAAGAAACAGCATTTTGCTGTGGTATGGCCAGTGGTAAGTTACTAGAGCTCCAGTCAAGAGTTGAACACCGCTGCCTTCAGAAACAGTCTCGTACGCCAAAACTCCCCCTTGCCCAGCATATCCCAAAACCATCACTTGGCATGTGGTGAAGACACGCCCCTCGGGCCCCCTCAGCACTGGAGACCCCAGTCACAGAGGACAGGGTTTCGGAGCGTACGCGTACAGAATGCCTACGCCGACTTCTCTGCAGCGGCCTCCTTCCCCGACAGCTCTTACCCATCTTCGGGAGTTGCCACAGATGACAGAGGGTGGGGTACGCTCCCCGAGGAGCTCGGCGGGAGCCACGTGGCTGCTGGAGTTGAGGCTGTCCCTTCCAGGCTGGAACTCACCAGTGATCGAGAAGAGCTCTGAGTCTAGAAAAAAACCAAATTCATCTGCTGTGACGGACGAAGGTGAGAATTTAGTCAGGCTTAACTATTTTGTATGCAAGGCTCGGGATTAAACACAAGCACTGTTTGTAACGCACAGCCTAGGCCGTGCCTGTGGCTGGCAGGCTGATCCAGCCTCCACAGTTCTGCAAATACCCAACGTCTCTGCATGAAGTCACCCGTGTTGTACGCGGCATGTCTCCTACACTGAAGAATTAGGAGGCAGTGCCATGTCCTAAACGACGAGTCACGAGAGCAGCCACTCTCCTGACAGGGGAAGGACACGGGTTTCCTGTGCTGACCTTGAACATACCCATGTGGAAATCAGGAGATCGCTTCAGCTGTGTGGTCACTCTAACTGATGCTGAAAAAGCAGTGTAGTCTTAAAACACCTTAAATGAACCAGGAAAGGGCCGACTTTTCTTCTGCAGCACTAAAATTATGATAGGTTTAATACATCAGGCTGAAGTTCACCTATCCCAGTGTACACCCTCCAACAGTGGCCAGCACTGGATGTTCAGGGAATGTAAGAACAAGGATCTACCACACTACAGCCACCAGCAATCTGCTGTTTGTTGCTTACTGGGACCAAGGACTCCTCTACTGGGCTTCATTTCCATGAATTTGTCTACCCCCCTTTCTAAATCTGTGACAGCTTTTAGCATCTTAAACTTCCCTTCTCTACAGTAAATCAACAACTGTGTGGAAGTTATCCCTTCTTGGTCTCTTCAGTGTTTCATTTGATGTCTCCTGGCTCCTGCACCAGAAGGAAAAGCAAACAAACAGTCCAAAAATTACTTACACAAGCAATTTTCAGCAAATGCCATATCTCCCTTTGTCTTTTGCCCTGCATCTGCATGACTGAGTTGTCAGCTTCCTTGATGTTATTTAGAGCTACTTCAATCTTCGGAAGCAAGTCAATGATCTTCTGCTTACAGCCCAAGAGTTTGCTGGAACAAAAAGCAAATCACAAAGTTACTTTCCGGCTTGTGTTTGTCCTGGTTGTGGCAGGGATGGAGTTAAATTTCCTCGCAGTCGCAACATGCTCTGGCAAAACCAAAAGCCTTACCTTGGGATTCAAGAAAAATTATGTGAGAACACCCCTTTCTCTTAGCACTGTGACAGCTGCAGGTACAAAACCTACATGACCAGAGGGATCCTTTCTCACGTCCAGTTAAGACTCGAAAAAGCCAGCGGACAACATTACTATTAATATTCACAATATAAGCTCCTCTTATTTGAAACACAAAAATTAACCCTGATGACAACAGACAGCACAGCAGCCCAACCACGGTACTTTATTAATCTTCCGCATCGCTCTCTGTGGGCTGATAACTTTCTTTGTGGGATCTACTCAGCATAAGCCACACTTGAAAATAAAACTAAGTCATGCTTTGCTGAGATCTGCATAATGACATTTTTTTTCTGAGCTACTTGAAGAATTAAGTAGGTAATGGACAAATCACTATGGTATCTTCTCAGCTGTTACACGATTTCTTTTCTTCTTTAAGGTTTTAAACCCAGCCCCAAGCACTGGCAGAATTTGTCTCATTTTTAAGTGAACCCTTGGATGTTAACAGCCCAAGCCATTGCATTCTCCTCCCCTTCTCTATTAGCTATGCACATGAGCTATACGTTTGTAAAAAGCAAGCAGAATTTCAACACCGACATAAAGCAGAATTAATATTGCTATAAGAAACGTACAGCCGTGAACGGAGCTTTTCGGCTCCCTGGTTTTCCCTCTCCTTTCCTGCTACAAAGCTACAAATACTGCAAGTTGCATTTGTTTGGTTCTTTTTCTGCATAAAGTACCTGAGATGGCCGAAGAGCTCCTTGAGAACTCGGTCTTGGCTCTGTACTGTTTGCACAATGATCTTCACCATGTCTGTGCTGTCGCTGTAGGCATGATCTGGAAGGGCCATCAATCACCACATTAGCAAAACGCTCTTCAGCAAAGAGCCACTCTGGACACAAACACCCAGAAGTCAAGGGAAGACCTGACTTAAAGAGTGCAGCCAAACTGAAACATAACGAACAACCTTCAAATCTGTCACAAACCTTAATGTTTATTCTCTCCACAGAATAACATACACAATTCCAGCCACGCTTACTGTCTAGACACCGGCTTCAGTAAGGACTGCAGGTAGTTGCCAAACGCACAAGTAACTAAATCTTTCTGCTCAGCAGTTACAACGTTCAGAACACAGTAATTCCCAAACACGGGGCTCCATCCAGTAGAATTCCGAGAGAAGAGGAAAGGGGAGAAAAGAGACTGCCCTTGGGCTGGAGCGATGACAGAGGAATAGCAGTTCTTCCCATGTTTGGGGGAGTAAAGCAACAGTACTGCGGGCAGGAAAAAAAGGTAGAAAATGCCAGAAGGCAGACATGTTCAGAGCAGATGCCCCAAGGCTGAAAACCAAAAGACAAACCCTTGGCCGAGGATCAGGACTACAGGAATTTGGGAGAGCTCTAGAAGAAGCTCTCAAAACCAATAAATCACCTTAAGGTATGCCCTTGAGTCTGGCTAACTTTAAAACAATCATTTGCCTTCTCCTACTAAACAGTATTTTTTTGCATTTGAGTTCAGAAAAATTAGTCATGGGGTACAAGTGTGAAAAAGTCTTTGAACTATCTCCTTCCATACCTGGAGGTCTT
Organism: Tetrax tetrax; assembly: GCA_009806455.1. Taxonomy (NCBI): domain Eukaryota; kingdom Metazoa; phylum Chordata; class Aves; order Otidiformes; family Otididae; genus Tetrax; species Tetrax tetrax. The sequence goes on from WHYT01012946.1 coordinate 82,223, forward strand.
GTTTTTAATTGCTTGTACAGGTCTATGGCTCTCTGTTCCCTTTAAAAAGAAGAAAATTATTCATACAGGTATCAACAAGCAGCTGACTCAAGAAAAAAAGAAAAAGCACTATAATTAAGTTATGTCTTGCCAAACCTCATACATTGGAGCTGCCACCTTCTTCTACAGCTAGCGTACAAATATGACATTTGAAACACAGAGGGAGTCTTTCTGTGATGGAAACCAACTCTTCCCTAAATGCTGCCTCTCTTTTCCTCTGATTATGTATGTTCTTCTCAGGTAGCCATACCAATGGCAGGTTATTTTCAAATTTTCACACGGCTCAGATGAGTTTTCTTTCCGTGATATCCTTAATTATGAAACTTTTGTAACTATAGGTACGTCTGCACAACTGCCTGAGAAATTCTTGTTCCTGTTCTGTATTTTTTTTTCCTGTTTTTTTAGTGATATTCTGCAAATGGAAAGAGACAGCTGCATCACAAACAAGAAGACAGGGTTTCTCTTCTTCCCATTCAATACATGCTGCCTCTTTCAAGTATTTAAAAAGCAGCCAAACCCTGAAGCTTCCACCTTTGAACCAGTTGTTCACTGTTCTAAATCAAAAGTCTGTCAGAAACTATTTAGCCAGTTCTAACTCTACTTCTGGGCCCTCTCCAGACCCCCTCGTCCCCTTAGCTGCCCTTAGATCACCCCAAAACTGTTTTGAGAGATCATGCAAGCTGCTTCTGCTTATGTAAGTCAGCATTTCTAGCGTGCTGGGTAGTTAGCCATCTTGAAACTCCTGCATCAGCCAAGGACGGGGGGAGAGGTCCTCTTTACTCTTGCTGCACCAGGAGAAAGAGAACATCAGCACCCAGGACCGTCAGGTAAATCTGAGCCATTCCCCAGGATCCACGTGTGTCTCGTATCAAACCTTCCGCTAGTGCTCTACAGCGCGCTTTGCTACAGCCCCAAAATCAAAAGGGCAGGAAACCCAATCTGTTCTCCACTTCACTTCTCATTAAGAGGAGTGGCTTTAGAGCAGAATAATCAACAGCTCAGGGCACGCTTTAAGCACCTTGCAAACAGCTGATGCCAGAGAGCCTTGGCTTTGCAGCAATGAAAGTGCTTAAAAATGATGTTTTAAGCGGCAGGTTCTTGATTAGTTTAAGCTGCTCTGAACGTGGGCTACTGGTGGAAGAGGCTGTTTCTCCCTCCCCACCACCTCCTCCCCTGTGCACCAGTTCTGCACGTGGATGAAAAGCAACTTAGCTGATGTAGCTCTGCAAAGGAGAGGGGACAACACGCCAGAATAACTCAGAAGAGCTCTGGTTAACAATAGATTTAGTGGCTCTTTAATCTATTTGATCCCTCTATTCTGTAACTGCCGCTTGTGCTCTTAGCAACGGCCCAAACTACAGTAACTGCTCCCTACGTCTTCTTAAGATCAGTAATACCACTTAGCTCTTTCATATTTTAATATTTAAACAAACAAAAAAAAAAATCAAGTTTCCAAATACTTGCATATCCATGAGCTGTTAATTATCCTTGCTTTGAAAATACATGGAAGATATTTAACAGGATTTTACCATGATCCCATGATTTTCTCACTCAACACTATAAAATTAACTTTTCTCCAACGCAGAAAGAAATGCTCTGCATTTTTCAGTTGAGACCATGTATTTTAGGCCCTTCCCCTTTTAAGATGAAGTTTCATTGTCAGCAACAGAGAAGCATCTTGTCCTCCCTGGCCGTGTTTTTCATGTTTCCCCAGGTCTAGTAATTGTGTGGCTGCAGGATACGTTAGGTAAGTTTACTCCTGCGACTGAACGTTAAATCTTTTTTTTGCACAGCTAGCTTTTAGACAGAGTAGTGTCCTGTTCTGCCTTATCATGCTGCCAAGTGATGTTTGAACTTCAAGAGGAAAGAGGAATGTACAGCCACAAGTGGTGAGCTCTTCTCTTTTACCAGCAAAATTATCTTAAACAGACTGCAAACTCACAGTTTGCAAAAAGTGAGGAGCGCATTTCGAAAGCGCTGAGGGAACCACCAACAGAGAAAAAAAACCTGCCCTTCAGACACTGAAACACAGAAAATCCATTTCTATGCAATAAAAATAATAAGCAAAGGACTCACAGGCTCTCCATGACCTCTCCTTGGCGCCTGGCGTACGGACTCTTCTGAAGCTCTACAATCTCTGTGTGCAGAGCCATGATCTGCTCATCCAGATACCCAATATCTTCAGCCTAATGGGGAAATGGAGGTACAAATCAAATCAAAGAGGAATGCAATAAAGTAGATAAAGATCCCCAGGATACTTGCTTGGATAAGGGGCTGACTCCATGCAGAGCTTAGGAGAAAAAAAAAGCTCTTTGACATCACCGCTGCTACAATAATCGAGATTACGGTTACTGTCTCCTCAGTGGATGGTATCACCTAGATCCAAATCTCTGAACCACCACTAGATGAGAAAAATCAGCTTCTTCATAGATCACATCTCTTTGAGATGCACGCTGCACTCACACCCACGCTCTCTGGCTCTACGTGGGTTCCAGCAGTGAAGATTTCTTCTCCTGCTCTTACAGTATGGACAGAGAGTGCTCTCACGTTTTACCCCGCCATATGTGTTTTGCTCTGACGTTTCTCCGGTGTTAAACATCTTCCTCAAAGCAATATAAAATATACCAATCTTAGGCCAAGCCCCGACAGTAAGACAGGTGAGGCAGCCAACAACAGAATTTCTGAGCACGAGGAGCAGGCGTGCGGTGCCAGACACGCACTGGAGATCCCCGGCGTGGCTAAGAAAGCACTGGTCACCGTAACGGGTCCTAACGCCATGGACTCTGGGCACTGAGCAGCTTTCCTGAAAAAGCTTTTGGAGATATTTCAGGTTTTCCTTTCTGATCTGGGACTGTCAGACCGGCAAATTGAACATTTTCCAGAACAAACCCCTTGCTGAAGCTGTAGAAATACTTGGTGCGAGGCTATACAAATGGGATGTGAGCCCTTGACCAGACAGGGATGTCTGTAGGTCTTGCAGGTAAAGAATTAATGAAGAAGAACTGAGAAGCCACGTAATCAATGGAGATGGTGAGAAAAATGTGAAGTAAACCCTGTTATCAAAAGGAATTCTTTATCTGGAGCACTACAACTCAGCACACAGCATAACTGTGCCTCTATGAATTCACAGACGTTCGACTGCCCGCTACACAGAGCGAGATACCACCGTGTGTTACGCAGTAGAGTATTTTCCATTCCTGACAAACGCACACAGTGCGACCATACACGTGGACTGCGCAGCTTGAAGACAGAACATAATTCTGATGGTCTGCAAAGTAAATATTTGTTGAGGTTCCCGGTTTTCTGGAAACAGCCAGCATTAGGTTTGAGTTATTCTGCTGGAAGCAGCCTTGCTTTTATCTTTGTTGCTTCCTAATCTGTTCCTTCACAGGGGAAAAAAAATTACAAGAACTGCCTGCAGGGGAGAGCAGAAATATGAGACACCAGCCCAGCAAACCACAGGACAGTCCCGGTCAGCAGACCGTGCAGTGTCCTCGGCAGTCCTGCAGCTAGCTGCTACGACGGAGCACAATAAAGAGACTCATTTTAAAGACTGCGACTCTGAAGGCTTGCAATTTTGAAATCACCGCAGAGTAAGTGATTGGTATTTTTTTTCAGCTTTAACAATAGACATTTTTGTGTGCAATACACCCAACCAGGAAGACTCTTGGCTATAGCAACACCATTTCTTTTGGGCAATAAATAACGTATCTCTACGGTCTACTTTCCTATAGAGACAACTGAGGCTAGTGACATTTGTGCCGGTTTTGTTCAAATCACTACATTCAACCAACCTGGTGACTGGGGACTGTTTCTTTTTTAATGCATCTGCAACGATATTCTCATTCCCACAGCAGGCAGGAGATGAAACACATCGAAGGGATGTAGCAGTGGCACCCATAGCACTAAGTTCCTACCATGATCTACTTCACAGAGAGATAATGAAGCTTCGTTAACATCCCCTACCTGTGCACACTGAGAGGCCTTCTCTTCCATCTCCTTCCAAGCTTTGAGCATCTTTTCTGAAGCTTAAGAGAGTTGTTAATTTATAAAAACATACTGACACAAAAATAAAGCATAAACCTGATCTTTACATACATCGGTTGAATTTGAACACGAAGAGCGTGACGCTGAATCTCCAAGTGGGAGTCATGACCCAGAGATCACAGGGAGACAGCAAAACTGTAACTGAACAACTCCATGCTTGACCTTAACTCATACACAAACCCTTCGGTAGGATTTCACTGTTTGCAGTCACCGGCCTAAAATGAGTCTCAGTCTCTAGACTCCACCGTTAAGCTCAACAACTGCCACTTTTGATTAAACACAGGCCGTTCAGAACCAGTTTACTGAATCTTTCCATTTTCCATCATCATCCTTCAGCTCAGTCATAATTTTTGACTCAAGTTCCGGTTTGTAGCCATATATCCAAACTATGCATAAATCTTACTATTCTCCCCTGAACAGTATTTGTAAGATCCAGACATTTCTGTGACATTAAAACTGTAACTGGTGCTTTTTCACCTCGCCTTCCACCCTGAACTCATGCTACCTCCCGATACCGGGCATAGCAAGATCACGCAGTTCAGAACGGTGTTTCTAGTCACCAGGCCTGCATTTTCTTATCAGCTAGTTCTTACCCACAGCCCTTCAGTCAGCCCAACCTTTACAGGGTCAGACAAGACACCCAGGCAAGCACTACACAATACATACAGATGCCATAAGCCATCTGGTCACTGTACTTCTCCAGGTCGAGGCGAATGCTTTGATGGAAGAATTCCAGCTTGGCTTTCAGCTGCTGAGAGGCTGACACCATATTGTTCTTCATTTTTATTAGGTTGGCATTATACCGAAGAAGACTGAGCCTAAACGAACGAAACAAGAACAGCACGTGTTGGTTGAAAAGTGTATCTGGACTTACATGGCCAGCGCCGTCACGTGAGCTGAGGGAAAGACTAGCTAGCAAAAAATTTCTTAAGATCCTTGGAGTCTCAGTGGGGTCACAGACTCCGTCTCATGTCCTTAGAAGCTGCAGGTCCTCAGCAAGCAAAAGAGAAAGTCCTTCCTCATTTCCCAGTTATTTTTTTCAAGCTCAGTTAAGCAGCCTTTGCAGCGCAGAGTATTTTTTAGAATTCTGAGGGTTCCGTAAGCGCATGTTGCCCCCTCGTGAACGCTGGCACCTTTTTTATCACTTGAGATATACGACACTGCCCATTCTGTGATTCAATCACACGGCAAAACCCTACAAATGAACAGTTTAAACTCATTCCGCCACTTGCGAAACAACTACTCCGGGCTGCACTAGGAGGAATCTTACCAGCAGGCCCAGGGAGGTGATCTTGCCCCTCTATTCAGCGCTGGTAGGGCCACACCTGGGTCCAGTTCTGGGCTCCCCAGTACCCCAGAGACATGCAGAAGGGCCAGTGAAGGGCTATGGAGATTATTAAGGGACTGGAACATCTCTCCTGTTAGGACAGGCTGGGACAGCTGGGACTGTTCCGCCCGGAGAGAAGCAGGCTGAGTGGTGATCCAAAAATACTAACACTTGAGGGGAGGCTGCAAAGAGAGTGGAACCAGGCTCTTTTCAGCGGTGCCCAGGAACACAGGCAATGGAAAGGAAACTTTTTTATTGTGAGGGTGACCGAGCCCTGGCGTAGGTTGCCTAGAGCGGTTGTGGAGTCCCCATCCTTGGAGATATTTACAAGCCATGTGGACAAGTGACCCTGCTTGACCAGAGAGGCTGGACTGGATGTCCTCCAGAGGTTCCCGTCAACCTCAGCCATTCTGAGAGTCTGTTACTATATGTACAGTCCAAGTTTTTTCAGTGATTATCAATGCCAGGCACTACGCAGTAAAATCCCTAGAACGGAATAAACTCCCAGCCCAAACATGTTTTATAAGGTGAAAGTACAGAACAGCAGAGGGCTGTAAAACTTCGGGTAACCAAAACTCCCCGAGATGCACATTTCCCTGCAGACAGTCTCTGTATTCACATAATACTGAATCTTCTGAATGAGGAGTCACAACTTACATGGCAGCTCTCTGGCCCTGGAAAAGCCTGCTATAATCTTCTTTTAGCCCAATCACGTAGTGAACTGCTTCTGCCCATACCTTGCGCAGCTGTGGAATCGGCAGTTGGATTTTACTATCCTGTACTGAATGCAAGAAAAACACAATTGTACACAAATGAAAAGACAACTCTAGAAAAGGACTTCAACGCTTACAACATTCCTGCTTCAGGTACCTAAAACAAGGGATCAAGCCACATAAGTTCACCTCATTTTTTTTTATGGGACGCTGCCTAAACGTGTATAAGCTTTCCACGTTACGGCTCCCCACGTATTTGAGTCTGCTACTGGCCAGGCACCGGCTTGTGTTTGAACTCCCAGCTACAGGAGTGCTGGTTTCTTTGAGCACTTTGGCCTGATGGCACTAGCAGACACAGGGCACACCGCAGGAAACACAGCACAAGGCAGGACCCATAGGTAGTTTTTTTACAAAAATTCTTATTTAAAGCACCTGCCCAAGCTGGCAAATCAAATTTAATTGCTCCTTTTAATCAATTGATATTGGTCACTGTCCTGACGTGCGTTTAATCTGAAAATGCCTTCAAATATTTTGTACATTTCCTCCCAGATTCCTGACACAGATGTTTAAGGGGAATAAATGCAGGACTTATGTGTGTTCCCCTACAGAGACGAGGAACTGTCACTGCATTGCGATACCAATAACCACGTTGTAGTAAGCTTTAGCTCCAAGAGATTCAGCGCAGTGATGCCGCGCAATGAGATTCACCAGAATAAAACAGCCCAGAAGACTGAGAAAACCAATCAAAATAAACCTGAGTGGCAGTAAAAGGAGACAAGGAAAACCAGCTCAGGTTTAGGTGGGATAGATCTGTTCAGTGCACAGAATTTAATACAAAGGCAAAAACCTTTAATGAATTCTTAAGTTCCTCCATAGCGCCCACAGGGCGAGTAATAAACTCTCTGAACATTTACAAAACGTGGAGATACAGCACTGTAGACAAAACTTTGTTAGGCTGCTCCAGGCTCTTAAATGGTCCTCTTTGAATTACAGAGTGCCCTTCAAGATAACACACAGAGATTTGGAAGGCAAATCTACTTCCATGTTACACGAGAAGCAGTGCTTTCAGCTCCCAGCTGTCCTCCAGCGTACTTACCAATGTAATTTACGCAGTCAGACAGACTCCGAGAAGCAAAAGGTCCATCGTAGACAGTTTTGCTTTTATCAAACAAATAGACCATGTAGCTATCCCAGCCTCTCTGGTGAGAAAACAGAAGAGAAGATAAACCAGAGAACTTCCAAACATAGCTCCTGCTAACCCAGAAGGTCCCGTTACATCACAAACTAATTATTGTGGGCAGAGACTCTTCTTATCAAGTGCCTTAAAAAACTGATTTTGACAGATCCCGCAGAAATAAAGGACCCTTTGCTAGCAAGTTACTTTATTTAAGTATTTAGTCAGAGTATAACTATAGAAATCTGCTTACATGAGCTGATAAAGGAAATAATGCCAGACCTTACAAATTACTACCCTTAAAAAGCAAACTGTCTCCAGTGGGAGAAGACCAAGGCAACTTATCTTCCCTGAGATTTTAAGTTCCCCGGGAATGTGAGGACATTAAACAAACAAAATATTCTTACTACGCCATCAATAACACACTGGGAAGCAGGTTTCCGAGGGTCCAGGCAAATCCCTGTTTCCAACAGCAGTTCCTGATTTCCAGTACTAATTCCAGTTTCAAACTCAATCCGAATCTGAAGGGAATGAAGGCTTTCCTCAGGATGCAGAAGAAATGAAACAATCTTGGCAGAGGTCATATTTAGGATGTGCACTATCTGTAAAAAGAGCACAAGGGAGGGAGCACGCAGCAATTAACATGTTAGACCGAGAGCATCGCTCGAGTTTTAACGACTGTAATATTCAAGTTCAGCAGGAAAGCCCCACATAGTAAACCCTAAGCCTGAGCTTGTAATTTTGAACTTGATGCCAGAGAAAACTGCAATCAAACCCACTAATAGCCTTCACAAGCCATGCTGCAGCTTAATTACATCAAAGGAAGGGTGACAAGCTAGCCATAAAAACCACCTTGAGCCTCGCTGTCTCCAATGCTGGTACTGCTCCCAAGAAAGGGCGTCCCATTTCCTTTAATCTCTCCACACACACAAAAAAAGCTGTTCCATACCAGTGCTTGTCTTCTCACTGCTCTCATGGCCCTCTCTGTACTTTTGCTGTACCTGGGCAGAGACTGTAGGACTCAAACCACACAAATTTTGACAAGTCCCAACTACGGCCACAATATTTTGTGTTTCAGGCTTTAATGCCTTTGGAATCCTTCCAGATCAAAGCAAATTATCCTCTGGCTTCTACAGGTGCTTGCCTCAGCTAGTCTTACTCCAGCCAAGCTCCAATAATTACTTGAAGGGGAAGACTCAAGTGAAAGTATTTGATGTTCTACTACAGGTACGACTACAGCACATGGACCTGGAGGTCACAGCATCAGTAGCAGAGTTCAGGAAAACTGTTATTTTCAAATATTAAACCATTATTTGATCTTGGCAAGTCCTTTCTGAGATGACAGACAGCAATACAGGGTCATTCTTCTATTCCAAGTGTAAAGATAGATGCTGGTGACATTTTGCCTTCAGGTACGTACTGGACAGGCTGTATATCCGCTCACCTCCCGATACCAACACAAACATTCCTCCTGATCCTGCGGCTGCATGATGCCAGGATTACAGCTTTGCTCCACTGAACACACTTTCTGTCCTCTGAGAAGCTTTCAGCAGGCCTTTAAACCCAGTAACAACTCTCACTCACCTTCAAATTCAGTATGTGATCCATTATTAGGAAACACTTTGGACGACCAGTCTCAGGATCTAAACCTCCACCTCTCTGTTGTGGATCCCAGTTCAGCATCAGCTGCAACCAGTTTTCCATTGGTTCTACAATTAAACTAAACCAGGAGAACCGTGAGAAAGAGAAGGCAGACATTCTACAGCGCTGTCTGCTTAGGAAACTAGCAATAAAATTACAACCCTTTGGTGAAAGACCGTACGTGTGCGACAGCCGCTGAACGCGCGTGAAGAACAGCGATTTCGCTGCAGCGAGAGGCTGGACGGGGAGGAAAGCACACAGGGAGCGAGCGTCCCCACCGGAACAACAGCCTTCCCCGACCTGAGCGGGAGCACGCGTCCATCCAACACATCTTGCGTTACACTACGACTTCCTCCAACTCCTGCTCATTGAATCAGAAGTGCCTTGACACATCAATAAGGCGTGTCAAAACAGGTACAGGGGAGAATTGGTTTTTGGCTCTTTTTCCCCCAAAAACTGTGATTCACGTAAAATCAAATAGTTTTCAAAGCCTTGTCTGCAGAATTACCATTCCCATGCTCCAGAGCTGCCTGGAAGGCTCTCCTCCATGTTTATCCACACAAGAAGCACGTAAGTCTGTTGTCAAGAACGTCTTTCAAGGCAGCACACAGTGTAAAAAGCCCCAAATACTGGCACAAAGCTTTTTCTTTCATTCTCATGTGCCAGTGCCAGGGGGTTGCGCTGCACTGGTGGACACGAGTGCGAGGTCAGTGACAAGAGTCTGCCTTCTGACTCGGCACAGACCCCTTCGTTCGGGCTGACGGCCTTTGGTCTGAGCCTAGTCCACAGCAGGCTGCTCAGGACTGGGTCCGGGCGAGTCTGGTCGCTTGCCAGGAGCGTGAAACACTCCTTAGGAGAAAGAAGGAGGAGCCCTCAGTGCTTGGGATAAAGGAGGAGGAGCCCTCAGTTGAAAAGGCAAGCCAAAAATTATCACACGTAGCCACAAGAGCACACTTACCCACACAGGCTGTGAGGCTGTGGCAAATGGGTACTAAAGCGAACCTCTCCGTTCATCTCTTCAGAAGCAAAGATGTGCTTTGGATCCTTCTTCTTGATTTTTTCATGCCTAGAAAATAAAATCCTTTGTGGATATATGAACAATGTCATTTTTGTCAAGGGACAACTGAACGTGGCAGCAGCAAAAAACACCACAGTCTAGTAGCTTTAGAAAACAAACTCTTATTTCAGGGCAACAATGACTTAACTCCGTGTCTGGAAACATTTTTGCACCTGGACAGCATCAAACAAGAGGATCAACAATTCACTGACCACAGAGGAAAGCCTACAAAACAAAGTCAGCCTCTACACATGAACGAGACAGACAAGATTGGCAAGAATCTGGCAAAACCACTGCTCTTCCCTTGATCCGAGCGAAGCACGCACGTGTTAGAAACGCAGCGTGCTGCTGGATCCAGCACCAGAGAAAGCATCCTCACCAGCTCTGCCTCAGTTTCCTCACCTCGGCTCACTCCGGCACTGGTGGGAACCCTGCCCTGGAGCCTGCCAGCCCCTCTTTCCCAATCAGCTCCAACTGGAACTGAAGCTACGCGTGTGGCCTGCGCTGTTGTCTCCCGTCTTCGACGGACAAGGAAGAGCCGTTTCCAATCTCATTCACTCATTAGTTTTCTACTAGTTATATTAGCAAACCAAGCTCTCCATGTTGAAAAAAAAATGCAACAAATGTGGAACTAGTAAAATAACAAAATCCCAAGAGTTGGCAGCTAAAAGGGAGACTATTGCAATATATTGGTTAAAATGATTTTTTAGTAACATATAATAACAACTTAAGCTAACACTTGCACAAAAACTCAAATTTACCTTCTGCTCTCCTGTTACTATTTCAACACTAACAGAAAAGCAGCCTTTTAAAAAACCAAGCTTACACACACTCCTGGTATCCAAGGTGAGAAGTGGAAATATAAATATAGATACCTCTGCCCCTTCTTCTAGCCCTGAAAGAGCAAGCAGAAACCTTCACATGCAGGTTAAAGTCTTTCAGTCATCACTTTTGTAAAGTTACCTACAAACACGTAACTATGTGTTTACTATCCAAAACATGCTCTGTCTTGCTGCTTGTTATTTATTGCTAAAAATAAGTAACCTCGCAGCCTGGATGAACTGTGCCATTCCTTCCCATTACATTTGCTGACACCGATACACAGAATGGCTTATAATTACGTTTTTAAATTCAAATTTCACTTATGAAGGAATTATTACGACCAGAGGCTACCACACCACGTAATAAGCATGTACTCCAGCGTGTATAAATAGCACGTTGAACTGTCTTTGATACTACTGGAGCATCAACAGCTTCTGCAAAGCCAACCAGCCACCAGTCCCAGCACCTAATTAATAAATTCATCATTCCGCTTCACGCTGTCACCTCAACCGCACGCAGCAGCTGTCACTCCTCCTGCCTGGCATCACCCCTTGCAGGGTAAGTATCTTACCAGGTGAACGGCTGGAGATTGTGCAAGAAAGGTCTAAATCCCGCAACGCACTCAAACACCATCGTTCCAAAGCTCCAGTAATCGACAGTGACGGAGTAGGATTTATTCTCAAAGAGTTCTGGAGCCTAAAAAGGATCATAAAAAGACACTTTGAAAGGGGTATTGCAGAGACACGACTGCGTCTAGGCACGGCCCCCGGCTCCAGACCCTCACGTGGCGCTGCTCAGGCTGCTCGGTGGGTCAGGGCCTGCAGCACCCGACCCACACGGAGATGGAAGGGAGCCAGGTCTGGCCGTGAGGGGAGGCTGGACAAGGGCATGGGCACTCATCTCAGAAGGTGATATAAAAGGTGGCAATGCCACATGGAAAAAAAAGAAAGAGTCTTACCAAATATTGTAATGTTCCAACAAATGATGTGCATAAACTTCCTTGATCCAGATCCTTTGCATATCCCAGGTCTATTATTTTGTGGACAACCTGTAGACAGTTTAAATAGCTAATCAGAAGAGCAAATTCAGAGAAAAAAAAAAAAACACCAAAAAAACCCCCCAAATCTGTGCAGCGACGTCCACAACACACAGTCAAGAAAAGGAAAGACAGAATAAAAATTCTGGAGAAAGTCCACGACGAAGCCTCGACATGCGACGCAGTGTTTCATCACGTAAGCTGGCGCTGTCTACCTATCTCAAATTAAACTTGACTTTATTTAGTTACAGCTTGGCCAAACAGAGTATCTAGCTTTTTTAACCGGGAATTTAAAGTTATTTGCTTCAGGACTAACAACAGACAAAACAATTTTCACCAAAAACCCCATTTGGCTGACTCTCTGAACCAGCTTGATTTTACTTGCAGCCCTTAAAGCCGCAAACGCACGGGGACGTGACAATCTTGTATGGCCCAGGCAGGGTTCTCGAACGGAAGCAAAAGAAAAGTTGTTTTTTTTTAACGACAAGGATTTAAGAATAAGCAAACCAGGATTTGTGGCTTCAAGAAGACATAAACTTCTAGTAAATTCACAGGGCAGTTTTCAGCCCAGTTCAATGCCACAGACTACTTATTCTCTTATTTCTCTCAGGCGAGACAAAGCTGCTGACAACTTCCAGAAATGACAGAGGCCACCTGACTTACCTTCCCACCTTCATCCTGAAGAACAATATTTTCAGGCTTTAAATCTCTGTGTATAATTCTGTTTTCATGCAAGTACTGGATACCAGATCCTGAAAGACATTTATCTCATTTAACAGAGAATAAACTCTCAGTGATTAAGGATACATCTGATTAAAAAAATCGAATATCCCTGCCTTTAGGGTAGACTTCAAGAAGCTTTCATTTTAAAGCACCATTAAGAACTATTGAATTAAAAGATTCTTCAGATTTACGCTAGGACTGAAGTAACTCTGTTCCTCTGCTCTGCAGAAACGGATGTCGCTGCAGAGTTCAGATCTTGTGGCACAACCTGAGGTCACATTCAGGCAGCTGAATGTCCATGTCGCCGACAAAGATGTTGAACAGGGCCGGGCCCGACACAGACCCCTGAGGGACGCCACTGGTGACCGGTCTCCACTTGGACATCGAGCCGTTGACCACCACTCTCTTGAGTGCGGCCATCCAGCCAACTCCTCACCCACCCAGAGGTCCTCCATCAAACCCAGGTCTCTCCAGTTTAGAGAGAAGGATGTCGTGTGGGACAGTGTCAGATGCCTTGCACAAGGCCAGGGAGATGACATCAGTTGGTCGTCCCTTGTCCATCGACACTGGAAGGGACTGTCCAGCTGCGATGAATTGCTGTGCTCAAAGCAGCACCACTTCTCTCACTCCAACTGCTAAAAATGAAATTCCACGATTGCTTTAAGCCCATCTGTGTGGGGGCTGGCCCCAGAAGGAATACAGGTTCCCAAAATCTCCTTTCCCAGATGCAATCTCCATGGCAGCACAAGCATTTATGGCGCCGTGTGATTAGCTTGATCCTGGGACCAACCCAGCTGGAAACAACTAAGAAAAAAACAACCAGGTTTTAGCCAGCCTGGTTCCCAGAACCTGTTCCTCAACGTGAGCACGTGCCCAAGGAAGGCGAAGAGCAGGACTTTGTCTTGTGACAACAGTCCACACTCGAACAGTGTTGAGGGGACCGTGGAACAGCTAATAAAAATGAAACAAAGAGAAATTCTGCCTGCCGGAAAGCGAAATTCACTACTGGTCCACCCAAGTAACAATGCTGGCTGCTAAGTTTTTTTTTTTTTTTTAAAGTCATGACTTTTCAATCTTGGAGATACGCAAGCGAAAATAAAAGAAAAGGTCCCACGAAAGGCCCAAGGCAAGTATTGTATTTTCTCCTCTTCATCATGGGGCATTTTAAATTTTCCTATTCTGACTGCAGATTGTGTAAAGCCTGCTTTTCACCTGCCGTGACTGTAAATTCTTTACAGGAGAAACACTCAGCCAACGTCTTGCCCACAGTTCAAACACTTGCTCCCATCAGGGAGAAAGTTCTCAACCTTCACCGATTTACCGATCATTTACACATTTAACAGCTTCTAACTTGCATTTCTTCTCTGCTGCCTTTTCACATCTTTGCCAAAGACATGCCAAAGCCATTCGACTTCTTATGAAGACCCCGGACCCCGTTCTGCAGATGGAAGGGGAACAGGAGTGAAGGAACGCAGAGTTGCGCTTGATGTCGGGACCTCAGCTGCAAGCTCTCTCACCACTGAAAAGACAGAAGCCCAGGCCAATACGTCCAAAATGATTTCTCACGTCAAAACTAGCTCCGTTCCTACAAGTAGAGATGGGTTATCTGTAAGAGAACTAATAAGAGCTCTACTGAGGAGCTTTCCCGGGAAGCCTACTTCCTGGAGAAACCATCACCCTCAATCAGCATCACCCTCAATCAGACGATCTGTCCTCCCTGGGGTGTCCAAGAAGCCAGGCTCTTCCACACAGGAAGGCCAGTTTGAAGTCTCACATCTCTTATTCTCTTACAGTGCTCTCAGTGGTCAAGAATTTGGCATCAAGCAAGCTAAAGCTCAACAGTTCGAAAAATGCGCCCCTCTGCTCCCCAAGTACACTTTGGTCCTATCCATCACCTTTGCACCCACCCTTTTGGTAGCCACCAGCCGCTCCGAGAACCTCCTCTGCCTCCTTGTCGTCAGGCCCAACAAGCCCATCTCCTGCTGGGTCGCGTTCCAGGCCATGGGCAGCCTTTGTAGGGCCTTGCCAGGATCTCCACGTCCCTCTGGAGCTTTGGGCCAGATGTGGACAACTGTATCCAGATGAAACCTCCCCAGCACTGAGCAAAGGAGACAATCATCTCCAGAGCCACCACTCTGAAGCACACCAACAGAACTTTTCTTGCAAAATGAGAGGCTTCTCAACTCTAAGGGGTACCTATTTTGGGATCATCTACCTAATTAAACCTCAGCCGAGAGAAAATAATTAGCCAGAAGATTGCTAGACTAGCCGTGGTATGGTAGGCTTCCTCTTCTGCTATGCTCTTACCTACCCTGCTCTCAGCTCCACTGCAGTTTTATCATCTCCTCTGTACTGTCCCCCTGAACAAACAAAATTTCCCCCCTATTAAGCAAACCCTACACAGAGAAGCCACAGGGCAACTGCGGCACTTCTCACATCGCTTCTCGCTTTTTGTCTTGTCAAAGTTATGTTCCTTCAAGCGATACGCAGTTTGGCATCTCCAGAGCCACGAACAGCAACGAGGATTGAAGGGAAAACGGTGACAAAACAAAACATTTAGGTCATAGTTGCCTACAACTGACCACTACACAGCTTTTCCAATCTCATTCCACAGACACGTCACTAGTGCAAGCTTCCTGTCTCTGTGACCAGCAGGGATACGAAGACTTTCCTCTGGAATAGAAACCTGGTATGTTTTAATATCCTGTTCTCATTAGTCCCCTTTTCAGGGTCAGCTGAAAGAGAAAAATGCAATTACACATAATAAAAAAAACAACAACCCACCACACCAAAAACCAAAACACAAGAAAGGCATTAGGCTACCTACCAATGTCACTAAGCAGAGAAAGTATTTGACTTTCCTTAAGTCCACAGCAGTTTTCCGGTTTGTTTAGTAACTACAGGAAAGAAAGAGATGTTTAGACGCACGGTGCAACAGTAAACAGTCAAGAACAACATCTTCCAAGATGTTGAGCAGCTCAGCTCAAATAACTCCAGTTGAATGAGGTTGTTGGCTTGGTGAAATAAAAGCACGGGGGAAAAAGAAAACAACTTGGATAAAACAAAAATTCATTGCACAGAGATGGGGTTGAAAAGAAGATTTGGACTGCTGGGATAACACCACAAAAGCATGAAAGCCACCAGAAAGCAAATGGGCAAGAGACACAGGCAGGGCCGTACGGCTGCAGGCAACGGGGATCCTGAGGCTCCTGGAACCGGTTCGTTCCTTATCTGCTGAAGTTTGGCTTGAGGGGATTTGCAGATACCCCAAATTTGAAGCAGGACTGCTGCTTGGCGGAACGACTCTCCAGCAAGGAAAATAAATGGGGTGGATATGCATCTAAGCCCTTGGCATTCCAACACAGGTCACTGATAAAAGGATGAGAAGGGAAACCAACAGGTTAACTCCTAAATTCAGCGCAAGCCGCAGAAGAAGTCATTGTGATCATTTGCAGCTCCCAAACAGCCCAGCTGGCCCAAAGCAAATGCCAAATTTAATCTGAACAAGCTGGCCAGAGCCTTTTTTTCTCAGCGTGCTGTATCCAAGGGACACCCCGCGCTACGGAAAAGCCGCCCAGACACCAGGCCCTGCCGCAAGAGGCTGCCAAACACCGTGCAGCCACCTCCGCGGTCACCTGTAGTCAGTCCCCGCTCCCGTAACGTCACCTGAGCCCTGTCCAAGGCACAGTACCGGCCACCCACCTCACGGCCAGGCACCTTAAAACCAGCAAAGGGCACGTTCTCTGATAACGGTGCTGTGGCCCCAGGCTGCCCCACTCCACACAAATCACCTTCTTCAGCTCAGAGCGCTCAGTCGCTGCCTAGCTCTGCGCTGGACGCAGTCTCCTTCCTGACTGCCCTCCCAAAACGAGAAGAAGCCGTTCCGCGCTTCAGCATTTCTTCGTGTCTCCTCTCCCTTACCCTGAATTTTTCTCCTCTAGCAAAAGTTATGGTAGGAGCACTTGTAGGAAACCCCTTCCTAATCGCTGCCGTAATGGTCTGTCAATAAATGGCTTCAGCCGTTTCCCATGTACATCCCAAGTCAATCAACATCTGATTTTCTGATCGCTACACTGAAGGCTTTTGTAAATGACTGAGGTATAGCTCTGCACCGCAGCCAGCCCTCCCACCACGGATCCTCTTTTCTTCCCTGCCTCCCACACTTCAGGCACAACCTGTAGCCAAACCTCTACGGGGGAGAAGCCAAACTTCAACATCTCGCTCCGCACGTGCTGAATAACAAAGGAGAGGGGCAAAGTCAGAAATCAAGCTCAGAGCCTACAACGCTACCCTGAAAGAACACGAGGATAAAAACGTGTGGCCCACAGACAGAAGCGGGTGCTTTTCCAGGCTTTATGGAAGACTGCAGATGTGCAATTAAAGAAATTAATAGCAGCGCAAAACACAAATGATGCCGAGCGAGTGTAAGAGAAAGATTTAAAGAATAGCAGGAGCATTAAAAAAATATGCATCTTTTTGTTTTCCTGAAAGAACAAAGCATCACATGTGATCAAATGGAATGAAGCATGTTACCTCCTAAATTGTCCCAAAACCTATGCAACATCTAAGGATTCACTAGAAATCAAATGACTAAACATTGCATTGCAAGTAAAGCTAATGTCACCCCAAATTTCTTTGCCAAGGTCTCCAATTTACCTTTAAGCAGTCTCAGAACTTTTACTGTAAAAATACAACATGCAAGTGTCACTGAGAACGTGGTCAGCTACGCGTGTTTGCAACATCCAAATGTTATTTTCACAAATACCCACTTGCTTTCATTGCCAACCTTAAAATTGTCCCTACTGCTTTAAACAACCCAAAACCACAAAATGGGGCTCAGTAAGCCACCAATACACCAGCTGCTATCGCAGGTATGCGGTTATTGCGTTCAACACCTGCGCTGTTCCTCCAGCGCTACTTACCACCAGTAACAAAAACAACCAAAAAAAATGAGCTTCAGGAAAAGCTCCTCTGTGCTGACAGCAATACACCTCTGTTTGGACACGTGAATCAAAACCTGATCAGACTCCAAACGGAGACACACTGCAGCAAAGCCAAATACGCCGCGCGAGACTATGTAAGGCCACGGGAAGTTGCACCGACGCTAAGGCAGTTCCGTGAAAGGACACGCTGCTTCAGGATAAAAGAGTATCTGCCTTTGGATTGCTCTCTGTCCCCTGGTTTCAAAAACACAAGCCTCATTTCCCACTTTACGTTTACTTCCCCACACCTGTACCTGAAAAGAAAAGTGCTACAGAACGTACAAGGTTTCACAGACAACCACGGTTACAGAAAGAGCATTAACTCCGCTTATTTCACCACATATTGCAAAGCAAAGCAGGCATTACCTTCCGGAGGTCACCTCCTGAACAATATTCCATTGCCAGAAGAGGAACGTCGTTAACCAGAAAGTTCATCTCCTCAGGAACTTCACAGGCTCTTACGACATTGGGATGGTTCAACCTAAACGCGTGGAAAGCTGGATGAAAACTCATCACTCCTCTTTTGGAAGAACGAGACAAGAGATTGTCAACCAACCATGTGTTACGTTTCAGGTACAATTTCTGCTCCCTAAGCTGAGAAGTACACTCTTCAACTGGTACGTACCGGTATCCAAACGCATAAAATCCTTGGGAACACACAAACCAGCGTTGAGCAGAAACGATGTCTCAAAATCATGGTAGAGGACTTCGATAATGGAGATTCAGGCTCAAGTTCTGGACTCCTGCGCGTTCCTGGCAAAGCTGTTATTTTTGTGTGTCTCTTTCTGCACACGGGGACAGTGTCCCGCTGGCCCAAGGGTTTCATAGGAATCGGTTAACCCTTGGGTAAGTGGAAGGAGGTGGAACCACGCAGGTGAAATCCACGTACACAGGCAAGGAATTCATTTCTGCAGCTGAATTCAAACAGCTGCTTCCTGACTGTCTCTACTATACCTTACTCTTAGGAATAAAAAGACACATCTAGAAGGAAATGAAGACAAATTATTTCTGCGTACACCTTCCAAAGCCTCTGGAAGCCGCCACAAGAGCAGCTGTCGCTGTGCAGCTCAGTGAAAATGAACGGAGTGAAAACTCTAACAAGAACAGTGATCACGAAGTCCTGACTTAAAAACTCAGGTTGCCTGCGAGCACTTTCGTCCAGTGTCAGTGCAGATAGCGAGTGGGCAAAGGTGACAAGAAAGCAGAGCAGGAGCTCAGTAAAGGTCTACGCAGCAGCAGCACCGCAGGCCTCAGCGAAGACAACTCAGAATAAAACTGAGCGGTGTCTCTGCTCCCACCAGTGGAACGGAGCGTTCCATGCTGCAGGACCTCTCTCAAAAGTGAGGAGGAATTCTCAGGACAAGGGAACAAATGCATGACACCATCACACCCAGGGCTACCGCTCGCATCCATGAGGACCAAGCTGGTCAACTTCTCCCTCAAAGGTGCCTGCGTGACACGCTGGAGAGAAGGACGGTGGGCAGCATAGAATATGTAGTTTCTCACGAGAAAGCGTTAGGAGACGTTATTCTGTACATGTGGGAGCAGGACAGAAGAAAAGCAATTCCTAGCTCCCCGGTTGCGAAACCAAAGATGAACACAGTGTATCAGAACACGCAGGTGTTCTCATATCCCCACATGAGAACTCAACGCGCCGCGCAGTGCGAGCTTGGAAGAGTTTAGGTATCAGAAAGGGATGGACGAACAGCCCAGGAGTGCAGAAGGTTCGGATGTCCCTAGGTGCCAGCCAAGGCAGCTCCCAGTGCACCAGAGCAGAAGCGCTGGGACACCCTGGGATGACAGGTGAACTGGTGCAGAGCTGCCGGGTAACGTGCAGACCCTCAGCCTGGCCGGTTTAGGGGCTGGCTGTCCCCGTGCCCCAGACCCTCAGCCTGGCCGGTTTAGGGGCTGGCTGTCCCCGTGCCCCAGACCCTCAGCCTGGCCGGTTTAGGGGCTGGCTGTCCCCGTGCCCCAGACCCTCAGCCTGGCCGGTTTAGGGGCTGGCTGTCCCCGTGCCCCAGACCCTCAGCCTGGCCGGTTTAGGGGCTGGCCGTCCCCATGTCCCAGACCCTCAGCCTGGCCGGTTTAGGGGCTGGCCGTCCCCGCGCCCTCATCTCAGCTGGTTCAGGGGCTGGGGGACGGCTGATCCCGCACCCCAGACCCTCACGCCGGCTGGTCGAGAGGCCCCGGCCCCTGGCTCCGGCCGGCCGAGGCCCGCCCGGGCCCCGCCGCCCCTTCCCGCACTCACTTCTTCATGATGTCGATCTCGTGGCACCAGCGGTCCTTGTTCTTGACGCTCAGCTCCAGCCGGCAGGATTTGATGGCCACCCGGGCCCCCGAGTCCTGCGGGACACAGCCCCGTCAGCCGGCCCGGCCCGGCCCGGCCCGGCCCCGCTCCCCTCCGCGCCGCCCCACCTGGTGCTGGTAGAGGCAGACGTTACCGAACCCGCCGGTCCCCAGGCGATCGCGCATCTCCCAAGGCCCGCAGGCTCCCGCCGGTTGCCCCCGCAAAGCCGCCCCACCGGGGGCCCGCTCCGCTCCTCCGCCGGGCCCCGGGGGGCCGCCCCGCTCCATCGCCCCGCAGCCACTCGCCGCCAAACTCCGCCTTTATTGCCGCGTCACCGCACCGCCCGCCCGCGCGTCCGGTGCCGCCGCCGCCGCCGCTCCTCCTCCTCCTCCAGCGCCGCCGTCAGGCCCGGAGGGCGAAGTCGAAGGGCTGAAAATCGCGGCGGAAAGCGCGGGCCTGCGCCGCCTCCTCCGCCCGCTCCGCCGCGCACCGCCGCCAGTCCGCCCGCTGCGGCAGCGCCAGCAGCGCCTCGCTCGCCAGCACCGCCCTGCAAGCACAGCCGCGTCACGCCACGTCACGCCACGTCACGCAACGTCACGGCGGGACAGGGTGACGTAAGGGTGGGGGGGAGGAAAGGCCACGCACCTGCCGAAATGCAGCGGGAAGCGGCCGCGGATGCGGTGGAAGAGCTTCTCCCCCGTGTCCAGCTCCACGTAGAAGTAGGGGGTCCCCGGCGGCGCCACCTGCGTGGGGACACGGCGGGGTTGGGGGGGTAGGGCGCGGTTTTCAGGGGCGTTTCTTCAGAGGGGACGCTGACGTCGCGCCGCAGCGCGGCGGGGCGAGGGATCGCTTTCCACCGAGACCGTCTTTTTTTTTTTTGTGGTTTCGTTCCGCAACTACCCCTACAGAGCTGTCGACCAGCCAGCCAGGCGGTTCTGATCGTTCTTACCCCGAGCAAGGTCGCCCCGTACCAACACACGGCACGTTTTTAGGGGAAGGAAAGCGCGCGAGGAGACTGCATTCACGTTTCTCAGCTGAGAAATCAGCCTCCGACCTTGCCAACACGGGTTACCGACAGCTCTAACGGCTTAGAAACATTGTCAAGATCGGGGCTCCCCGTGACCGCTGAGCACAAAGAAAAAAAAAAAAAACAAAAAACCAACCCTATGTCACTACTGACTGATTTCTCTGATGTAACAGGAAGCTTTCTTTCAAATTCTTATCCACAGGAGCCTCAAACTACCTGATCTGCACTGGCACTGAAAGAGGGCGGGCGGTTGGTATCAAAAGGAATGAATTCAGCAAGCCCCACGCACAGCTGGAAAAAAATTTTCACGTCAGCAGCGCATCCGTCGTTCACAGGAACTTCGCCCAGAGCAGAACACGCCTGGCTCATCTCCAAATCCGGTCTGCCACCAGGAGCCCAACGCTACTACGCAAAGCAGCCTCGGAGGGAAAGAGCAGCCCAGACAGGACAGGGGGAAGGTAAAGAACAGGTGAAGCCTTGTCTCATACTTGCGTGATATCGGAGTGCTCTGGGATTTCTAATAATTCAATCTGCTGCTCCTGTGCCTGTGCAATAAAGGACTCTTTAATGTCTTCGGAAGTACAGCGGTCCAACGGCACAGGAATCACCTGGAGAGGGAGGACAATGTTTCCGTAAAAATTAAAAAAAAAGACAAATCAAGCTGCTTGCAGGAAGCAATCAGTCCATCATGGGGGCTGGTCTGCCCCTCAGTAGTGCTCAGCATCATCAAACAAGACAGGTGAACACCCATCTGTACAGGCTTAAACTTATGAGATTTTTTTTTCTGTAGGAGCCGAACAAAAAGCTGAAAACTAAAAGCTTGAAAAAAGCTCACAGCGTAGCCATCTCCTTTCTGATCTCTGTGGTAGTTTAAGGCCGCTCTGATACAGTTACAGATCCGCCAAATACAGAAACCACCACAATAAACCCCTGAATGACTGACATACAAGGACAAGACCAAAAAATAAAAAATTAAAAAAAAAAAAAAAAAATCAAATCAAAGGGTTGAGCCGATCAGAATCAGAGCCAGGTCTTGCAACTCATCGGAAAACCTTGCGGGCTTTTTAATCAGTTCCACGCAGGGAAAAGTTTTCCTCACCCACTCCACACAACCAACGCGGTGCTGCTGTCACAGGAAGAATTAAAGGACTGTGGCAGAACCAGCACACGGGTTTTGGTTTTGCTCTGGCTCTACCTGTGGGTAGGACTGCTTCTCTCCATACTCTGGGAAGGCACAAAATAAAGAGGGAAATCTGAAGGCGAGCTTTCTCTTTCAATTGATTTGCAGGATAAGTGCCAGTTTACGTTCTCCCAAGGTGACACTAAAACCATACCTGTAACTGCAGATGCTGACTCCTATAGTTTCTTTCAAACAGGACGTATCTCTTTCCCTTGCTCCGGAAAAAGTCCTTTAGGGCGTGCTTGTATTTGGTGACTTCTTCCACCACCTCTGAAGACAAGTCAACCACTGACTGGTAGTGCCCAATAGGCAAAATCAAGACGTGATCGGGCAGGAGGCCGCCCTTGGCCAGGGCCAGGTAGCACTAGAGTGAAACAACACGCACCAGTTACTTCCCGCAAGCAACACTTAGCAACCACACGGTGGAAATTTACTTTCTGACTGCATTCCAAGTATCCCCTAGCCTACCGATTCTGTCTCAGAAACAGGAAAGCCTTCTTCTCTATGTCTCTTATTAGGTATTCTTTATTAGCAGTTGATTAATTAATAGAAGAATGAGAAAGAGAGAGGGACTGCTAAAGGACAAAAAAAAAAAAATCATTTGAATGCCTTGTCTGCAGGAAAGCATCCGAGTGAACTTCACCACTGTGGCTAGAATTTCTTACTGTGAGAAGAAAAACCACTTGAAAATTGTTAACAGCTTTGAAAAGAAGCCCATGGACAATCCCTGTAGCAGTTTGAAGTGGATTCTGCTGTAGAGGAGCAGTAACTTCAAGCAAAGTGAACACAGCAATGATTGAAATCATTTTCCAGGTGTACTTCGAGATGTTGGCTTTAAAGCTGTGTTATCTTTAAGATTTAAAATTGGAGACGGATATTCGATATTGCCGTGTCTTGGCACGATTCTGCCGTCGCGTAGCAAAGAACGTGCTGTGGGTACTTACGTGCGTGCCAATACTGACAACCAAGTGCTTCTCAACTTCTGGGCTGGCAAGGCAGAACCAGCAGGGCCCCGTGGGCTGCGCTTTTTTGGGGAGAAGAAAGAGAACCAAGTGTTAGCACAAGGCTTGTTCGTCAGAAGAAGGAACAGAACAAGACCTGGAAGAGCTGTTATTTTTCCAGCCACCCTTCCCAGTCTAATAAAGTGCTGAAGATGTCAGGAGGACGCAGCTGTTGAAAGCAGGTCACAGAACCTCTCTGGGGAAATTCCAGCAAGAGAGGAAGTGGCGGCAGTCACGCCCCTGCTGACTGCCATCCTCATCAAGTGCTCTAATTAATGGAAGAGCGCTAATTCCGGGAATGGAGTGGTTACAGCTCACTAATAAGAAAGCACCAGCGAATTTAAACAAACAAATCAAAATGAGAGAAAATTACTGCACAGGTGCAGACAAGGACAGAAGCTGTAAAACACACTTGTCAGTTCTGGCCGATTCAGGAACAGACAAGCAGCTTTGCAAAGGCAATAAAAAATGATGGGGCTCTCCCAAAAATTGCAGGAAATGGCCAGAGGAACGACACTGCGCTCGTTTCAGCATAAAATAATTTAGCCCATAGAACTGTTCGCGCAACGACTATGCAGAAGGTTTGGAAATCTAATAAATAAAAACCAAGCAACTTGGTCTCTGGTAACAAAGGCAACCGAACTCATCTACTGGAGGTATTTCTGAAGACTGTCTCCTTACCCACCGGCACTGGGAAAGCTTTCACGGAAACAGGAGGGGAGGCCGACAACCACATTTGCACTTTAAGCCCAAATTTATTTATAACCGAGACCCAACATTTCTCAAGATATAACACTGTCACTGAGAAGGCACACACCTTAAAGATTTCATTTCCATTTCTCCAAGTTAGGCAAACTCTAATGAGATTTATAGCACAGAAATACAGATCCTCTGTATTGCCACAGGATTTGGTATGGTGACAGAGCAAGCTGACCTATACAGCTCAACAGCTTGAGAAAAATGAAGAGTATGATGGTCCAACGCTTCAAGGGAGAGCTCAGGAAAAAAATATCCGCGTACTTACGGGGTTTTTTGGCTTGCTTAGTTTGAGAGTTCTCTCTGTCTTTCCCATCTGAGGGACGTTTCTTTCCCCGATGCTTGTCCAAATCAAAGAAAAACTGACAAGCTGGTTCCTCCTGTTTAGAAAATGAAAACCGAAGCCCATTATAACTGCATCACAGAGTGTCACGGTATGTTCAGGAATTTGCTTTTTCCTGAAGAGATGTGTAACCACTTTTGAAAAGTATCAGTTGAGAAAGCATCAGTACCCTGGAACAGAACGAACAGAGCTCTCCCAGTTAACGCAGCAGACTTTGCCTGACTGGATACAAAGCCTCAGCCAGGGAACAGGTTCTGGGAGAGCTGCCCCAAATTTCTATGTATGCCCATTCAGCCTCATGCTGAACATTCAGAATTGCTTGATTTTATGGATTGTTCAAGTCTCTCTCGCACTTGACAGCCAGTGACAAAACGATGTCTTTACTTCTTAGCGATGGTAACCTCCCAACAGACTCACGCCGAGGCTGAAACCATTGCACTGAGCTGTCATGTATGGCAAAGCACCACTAGAAGGAAAGCACTTGGGAAGAGGACAGCAAAGAGCAGGGCTGCTCGTGCCAGTTTAGCTTGGCTCCCGCACAGGAGCGCAATTGCAGTCTAAACCCCAGCTTTAAATGGCTCTGCACAGGGAAATAATCTGAGTTTCTACACCAATGGATGCAATCCACTTGTCTGATGATCAGATTGCGAAGTTGGCAACTTCAAAGCTTCTGACACCCAATAGCTTGGTCCTCAGGCCCCGGGAAGGAACCCTTCTGCTCTCAGGCAGCAAGCAATCAATATTTAAAGGAGCATGAAGGTGGTAATTTAGGACACTTGAGAAAAAAAAACAAAAACAAACCAACACAGTACCCAACACCTAGCTCACCAGCATTGTGAGATATGGTAGAAATGCAACATCAGAAAACGTAGACTGCTGACTACTCGAGTGCTACGGGAGAAAACCAGGGGCCAGCTGCAAAGGAGTGATTTGTAGTCTACAAGCTTAGAAAAAATATGACCATGTGTGCTGAGGTGCCCAGAGCGGACAATCTTGACAAGCAAGCAGATGTAACTACAGCATCACCATTCAGACCTGCAGGAAGAATCACAGAACGGTTTGGGTTGGAAGGGACCTTCAAAGGCCACCGAGTCCAACCCCTGCCAGGAGCAGGGACATCTCCAACCAGAGCAGGTTGCTCAGAGCCCCGGCCAACCTGGCCTGGAATGTTTCCAGGGATGGGGCATCCACCGCCTCTCTGGGCAACCTGGGACAGTGGTCCTCCACCCTCAGTGTAAAAAAATTCTTCCTTCTGTCCAGCCTGACTCTACCTCCTTCTGTTTTAAAACCATTCCCCCTCGTCCTGTCCCACCAGGCCCTGCTGAAGAGTCTCTCCCCACCTTCCCTGCAGCCCCCTTTGGGCACTGGGAGCCGCTCTCAGCTCTCCCCGGAGCCTCCTCTTCTCCAGGCTGAACAGCCCCAGCTCTCCCAGCCTGGCCTCACAGCAGAGCTGCTCCAGCCCTCTCAGCATCTGCGTGGCTCCTCTGGGCCCTCTCCAACAGCTCCCCGTCCTTCTGATGTTGGGGGCTCCAGAGCTGGACGCAGCGCTGCAGGGGGGTCTCACCAGGGCAGAGCAGAGGGGCAGAATCCCCTCCCTCGACCTGCTGGCCACGCTCCTCTTGATGCAGCCCAGGATGCGGCTGGCTTAAAAAGGGGCAAACTGTAACGAACTCCCATGCGTTTCCTCTGTACAATTTGGTTGATGCAAATAGCTGAGAGAGAACCGTGAAGTGTTTTGGACAGAAATACTCCGAGGTTAAAGCCAAACATTGTTCTAAGCTCCCTGAATACAGGGAGTGAAACCGGGGCGCACACACGGGGCAGGCGGCAGCGGTACCTCTGCAGACAGGGGTGCTTTGGTCTTCTGTGCCGCCTCCTTCTGCGATTTTCGGTACGGATTTTCGGTGACGTCCTGTGGCTGTTTCACCAGCTCTGCAGGGTCCATCAAGCTCATCGGCACAATGCTGAAGGCGTAGAGATACTAGAAAAAAAAACCAGACTGCTCAAATGCAAGAAGCTTTTTGCCATGACTGCAATCCTAAAGAGGTCTGATGCGAAGTGAGCCACCCCTCCAAAATGCTAACGCACAACTTAGCGCTGCAAGAACTCAGCAAATCCGTGTTTAAGCTAAGGCAGGACATGGAAAACACACTCTCTGTGGCAGTCTCACACCCAATGCAATAAAGAGTTTATGGAGTGCTTTCAAGTGGCTCACTCCTTTCACTTTAAGGAAAGATCTTTTGGGTTAAAAAAAACCAAACCAGCCTCTTCCCACCCCAGAATTTAGTTATTTTCAGTGACTTGTAAGGGCTCCTTTGGAATTTTGCTTCCTTCTTAAAGCAGGCCATCCGAACAGAAAACACTTAAAGCAGCTGAGGAAGAGGAAGGAACGCCAGCTTTCTAACTACTTTCCTCTGCAGCTGTATTTGCAGCTAAATGCCATCCGACCAGGTCAAAAAGAACAACAGTGCCTCAGAACACATCTTGCAGTCCTTACCCTTCTGACATCGTGGGCAAACGGGATGTATTACCCAAGCGTGACAGAACCTCTCCGTATCAGTCAAGCCTTTATGCGACCAACGCTGTCCTCTAGCTAGCCAAAGCTGGGCTTACCACCCGATTACTTATATTTGAGAAAAGAAGAAAGATTTGAGGGTGTCAGCACCTTTTTCTTGCTTGTATTGCCAACATCAGCAAGTGCAATAAACCTGCTCACGTGCTGTGGGGCCTCCTGTAGCACTGTGTGGTTTCTGTAAGGAAGGAAGACATACAATATTGAAAAAGACAGTGGGAAAACCGTGTGTCCTCCATGAAGCTGCTCGGGCATCGCATGAGCCATGCACAGTCTTTGACGAAGAACAAGGAGGCTTGAGGACAGACAGACTCACGCGATCTAACAGCAAACAGCTGCACAGACCAAAATGTCATCTCATTGCAGCCCAGATACAGAGAGGAGAGGACAACACAGCAGTCTGAAAGCAGCTACCCCTTTAAAGCCTTTCCTGTGGAAAGGATAACAGCTGGGGCTGTTCAGCCTGGAGAAGAGGAGGCTCCGGGGAGAGCTGAGAGCGGCTCCCAGTGCCCAAAGGGGGCTGCAGGGAAGGTGGGGAGAGACTCTTCAGCAGGGCCTGGTGGGACAGGACGAGGGGGAATGGTTTTAAAACAGAAGGAGGTAGAGTCAGGCTGGACAGAAGGAAGAATTTTTTTACACTGAGGGTGGAGGAGCCCTGTCCCAGGTTGCCCAGAGAGGCGGTGGGTGCCCCATCCCTGGAAACATTCCAGGCCAGGTTGGCCGGGGCTCTGAGCAACCTGATCTGGTTGGAGATGTCCCTGCTCCTGGCAGGGGGTTGGACTGGGTGGGCTTTGAAGGTCCCTTCCCACCCAAACCATTCCATGATTGTATGATTTCACATAGTGTTACAAACCTGTAAGGAAGTCTTTCATAATAGGTCTTCTCCAGGGCAGCAAAGTGGTACCTTGGTTTGAGACTTGCAGCTAGATCAGACACTAACTTGGAGCCACATTTCTTGGTATCGATCTCTCCCTTCAAAATACAAACCAAGTGTTATTGAAACAACTCTGTCAGACTGAAGTGAAAAGAAACAGTTTTATACGGAACTGCATGCTGGAAATGGAGAGACTGGGTATAGTGGTCACCACTCCCTGAAGTGGGAAAAAAAAAAGCTTGATGTCTTATTGCCAACCAGAGCCTACTAATTTATTCTGTTCTGTGTACTCAGGGTTTGCATCCACTTGTCTCATCAATCCAAGTTTGTCATAGTTTTCTTCTCTTGGTCTTGTGAAGCCAGGGCAGCACAGAGTGAGCCTGGCAAACACCAACAGATGTCCAAATTCTCCAGACAAGTTTTGACCACAAGCCCAGAGTGCCAAAGCCTCTGTGCATGAGTCAAGCAGAAAGGAAAGCTCTGGGGTTTCCTTTGGAAGCATAATTTTGTCCCATGCCTATCCCTGAGAACTCAGCGCAAAACAGAATACAACCAAAGAGCAGACTTCAAACCATTTCCTTGGATGAAGGCTCTTCCTGCGCTACCTCTTCCCCATTAGCCTTAGACTGAGAAGTGAGGTAGGGAAGGAAAAGGGCAGGGAAGAGAGAAGTTCAGAAATAGCCTACGCCTACCTGTAACTTGTTATCTTTGGTAAAAGTGCAGAAAATGAGAGTCTGACCTGGCAGGCATCAACTGAGAAACAATCTTGACCCCAGTGTTGAGGCTGGATGACTTCATAAAATTATTTACAAATTGTCCTCCTGTGTTCTTTAAAAACTGAACAGGCATGTCAGAGGGGAGCTCAGCAGCATCCGCACCAGGCACTCAGAGATGGCCCAAATTACCACAGCAAGCAGAAAGGCAATTCTTTGTTAAATCTACCTGGACAGCCATTCCATCAGCAAACCGAACACTTACCGCACTGTTGGCAAAAGTCCCCACGCCTCTGGGCCAGGGGGACGTCAGCAAGATATCAACACCTTTGAAGTTTGGGGTTGATAACAAAGATGCTTTTAATTCTGCCACATCCTTTGCGCTAAAACTGTAGGCAGGAGCTGGCTCGTCCTGGGACTCGGTACCGCTTAGGTAGGCAATCTGCAGTCCAGAAGCACCACTGTAAAGTCCTCGGTGGCCTGCATTAACACACAGGCACACATTTGAGATGTAGGCGTCACAAGCGATCTCTTAGCTGCATCACAGACAGAGGACCAAATTCAGCAAGCCTGCCGTACTTCTGCTGAAATCATCCTTACAGGAGGCTCATTTTCTGTGCCCATAAACTACAGCAGAGACGCGTTTTAGCGCAATGTTTCAAACAATGAAGCAGCTGTTCAGACAACCCCCCGGTCTTCTCTCCTCTCCTGCTTCCCAAAAATCAATGCGCATCAAAAGCTCGGCATGAAGGCTGAGCAAAAAAAAGCCAAAGCAAGTGCCTTTCCTCGTTACATTTTTTGTCAGGTGGGACTCTAGAAAGAAACTTTCAACTTTGCTACAGCTTCATTACCTTTAAAGATGACACTTCGTATTGTCTGCTACACCTGCACAGCCTCAGAGCATAGCAAAACCACACTTCAGGTAGGAAACCTTCCCCAAGGTTTCCCTACAAAGATGGACATGCTATTGGAATAAGACATTCTCAAAGGAAAGGCTTTTTCAACCACTCTTCCTTTTGGTTAGCAAGTTCAGTGTCAGAAAGTAACAAAAAGGCAGGGTTCTCCTTCACGTTTTGCAGCGCAGATTGTATCAGCCTTTCAACATAGAGCTCAACTCCAGTCTGAACCCCAGCATAAGAAATGCCACCTTAAAGTTTCCAGAAAAAGGGCGGACTTTGAAGTGGGAAGATCAGAAAGCGTTCATGAAAGCACCACCGGACAAGTGCCCACCCCTTATTCCAAACCACCTGCAGCCATACCTAAGTAAGTGATGTTCTCAGCTAATTCGCAGCCACTGACATCTGGAAAATAGCTCGTGGTCTCTTGGTCATTAGCACCGAGCACGTAGGTTGGTATTGGAGCTGAGGAAGAAAACCACACACGCTTAGTCCGCTTTAATTCAAGTACACGAGCACAAGTTCACATTTACTAGAACTGCGGCAGGTCACACCCATTCCTACAGACTCCAGCACCACTCCTTTGCAGCACGCCGAGGAGCAAGGAGCAAAGCACAAGAAACCTTCCTTCAAAATAAGTCCCTAAGCCTGCTGTTTCCACAGAAGCACACAGCACCAGCACGGAACGCCCTCTGCTTTCACTACAACTCGCTCCACTGCCTACCTAAGAAGATCAGCTCCGAAATGATCCATACCCCTAAAAACGTGGGTCTTCCCTAGGGCAAAGCCAACTCAATACCAGAGCACAGGGACACCTGGTGAGTCAGTTTAAGCTGATCTAAATTTGTATGGCTATTGAAAAAAAGGAAAAACTCAAGTTCATCAGCTCTTTAATTCACTTGGTAGAAGAACTTGCTGCATGACTTCACCTAGAACTCGTCGATATAATAAAAAGCAGCAAGGGGAAGTGCCAGTTTTAATTTCTCTAGGGTTAGGTGATCAATAAAAATGGATTTCTCCAAATAGCATAAATCAAATCTTTTCAAGCTATTAAAAGTTAGAAAAAGCAATGACTGATATCAGAGACACCTCCTGCAGATTTCCTGGCAGGTCAGTACACCACTAAGCTGGTCAGCAGGTCCCACATTTCTCACCGAATAAAAACCAGCAATAGCTTCCTGTTTAAGAAGGGAGAGCAGCAATGCAACAGCTCTTCCACAGCTGCTGTCAGACTGCCGCTTGAAGTTCCAGCTCCCAGTCAGACACAGGAAATTGCGACGTTTAAACCGGCACCAATTCTCCTTGTACTCTCACAGCGGCAGCAACGTAAGGCAGCATGCCTCGCCACGGTCAGTCCTCAGCCACAAGCAGCAAACAGGACAAGTCTTTGTCCGGACGGCTCGCACAAGCCGGGGATAACTGGGGAGCGACGCAGCAGCAGAGAGGAACTGGAAAGCAAGAGTCCCAGCTCCTTTCTGGCTGGCCTCACGCCCGGGGTGAGAGCCGGGGTAGCGCTGAAGAGGAAAGAGGAAGGCCACAAATGCTTGTGAGGTAGCATCTCCCTGACAAGAGGGGTGTGGAAAGAGGCAGAGAAGTTCAGATAGGACTTTTCATATCCGTGGCTGGGAGAATGTCTTCAGCACAAGGAGGAGACCGAGTAGGAACAGAAGTGGAGCCATAAGAGATCCAGGCAAGGAGAGAGAAGACCCTGACGCCGATTAGCACCACCCTGCATCTCTCCTACGACTGCAAACAGCGCTGGCCGGACGACCCAGGCCCAGGCCGTGACACCCAGCCCGCGGGCGCGTGGGCACGCGTACCTTCGTGCTCCCGACAGCGTGGCAGGAACGAGTTCTATTTTAAACCAAACTCATCCTTCCCTCGTGTGCGGAGTCTTCCTTACTTTCTGCTTTAACACAACATCGTTTAACTGCAGCTTCGGAATTCAAACGCACGCTGCGAGGCGACAGCGAAGCGATCACAGCGGCTGGAACCACGAAGCCTTCCTTACCTTTCTTGGCCCCCGTGCGATACTCTGCCCATTCTGCTTCTGAAGTGGAGCCGAAAAAATTCCCCACGCACAAAAGCATCTGAAAACGTCGGACAAAGTGAGAGTTGCCCAGCCGACCGCCGTGCCGTATCCTCACAACGCGGCGGCGTACACCCCGTCTGCAGCGTTTCGCCCGGTGCGGGAAAGAGTTTTTTACCTTTTACCCAACCTCTGCGCTCATCTGCGTGGAACAGCGACGTCGAGGGGTTTAAGCGGAGCGAAGAGGGGCTGCTCCCCACGCGTGGGCTTCCAGCCGCTCCCAACGCCGC
>WHYT01012947.1:10157-23714 GCA_009806455.1 Tetrax tetrax
TTACAAAAGAGGATTATGAAGGTCTTATTAAAATACATAGATACTATGGTTTCAGCTTCACTGTAATTTACTTAGTCAGTTGTCAGAACTCAAGACTATCCTTTCAGCACATTCTTCCTCCTTCCACTTATTAAAGAAAATGAGAGTCTACATAAGGAGCAACTCAGTCTGCAAAGGTTTGGTTTTCCATTTCTGCACCCAGGCAGATGCAACTCATAAGTTATCTCCTTGATACTCAAGTCACCTTAAACAGATAGATATGTGAGCTACTTATGTAATTTGACTGGATATTAGCAAAATTACACACTCTACTTATAACATAAAGCTTTTGAATTGCTCTATTTGTTAACCTAAACTAGTTCTCTGTAATGCTGCAGGAGAAAAAATGCCATTCACTCTTCCAAAAAAAAATAAACAAACTTCCCTAAAAGTCCCACTAGGCAATTTGTCAGTCTTTGACAGAGAACCAAATTTCCTCTGGATCTCCAAACCAGCTGTTGGATTAAAGGGAAGAATCATGCATCATTTTTTTTAATGAGTTCACCAACAATCTCTGCGTGATCCTGATCTCCCAGGTCTTTTGGACTCAAGGTGGGGAAGGGCTGAAAACAATCAAGTTAGTTTTCTCTTATTTCCAAGAAGCCAGGAGTTATCTATTCCAATGCAAAGCCGTGCTTCACATTTTTCAGAGGAGGTGGTTTATTTCAGTTACCAGGTCAAGGAATGCTGGTCACCTGTGTATTAAATAATTGCCTGCTATATAGACAAAATGATATGCAAACTGAAGAAAATTTAAGGCCAGTTGTAAACTTGGCCTGAAGGGCTAAATTCAATGCTATCATTAAATATATTACTGCAAAGTATAGCCCTAAAATCACAGAATTATTCAAGTGGTCACCCAGTCCTGCTCAAAGGAGAGTCAGCACTGAGTTAACACCAGGTTGCTCAGGGCCTCATCCAGCTGGGGTTTGAATGGGATAATGAAGATATCACAACTTCTCTGGGCACTCTGGTCCAACACTTAATTTCTTATGGGGATTTTTTTTTTCTTATATTCAGTCATAGTCATGGTCCTCTGTTCTCCTGCCTGCCTCCATCTTCTTGGTGAACTTCCAATAAGTAAAGACAGGTGTCTTAGAGTTTCCCACAGCTGTTCCTTCTCCAGGCTGAGCAAACCCCAATCCTCCAGCCTCTCCTCACAGGGTAAGGTTTTCAACTCCCTGACCACCTTGGTGGTCCGTGAATGCACTTGTTTATCAACATCATTCTTGCACTGTGCATCCCAGAACTGGATACCTTATTTGAGATATCTAATGAATGAGTTGTCCAACTAGTGACAAGTAAAGGGGAATAATCAATTCTATAATCTACTGCCTCTGCTTCTGTTGCTACAGCCCAGGATGCTGCAAGCCTTCATTGTTGTCTGGTCACATTGTCACTATGTGTTTACCAGTTAACAAGAAAACAAAATGGCACAATTCTGATTTTTTTCTAGCATTCATTTTTTATTTTTGCTGTTTGCAAGTCTAACTAAAGTGAACAAAAATGCTTTGAATTTCTGAAAATTCAGAAACCTCGTATGATTAAGGTTAGGAGACCCTTTTTTCACATGCATATTTTTGTTTCAACACATCACTTTCTCCTAATCTACCTCCAAGTTTTTTTGCAGATTCTTGCTTTCAAGATCTTTAAGAACTGAGATCTAATTCCTCAGATTGTACACAAGTTGAGTGAAGAGATGATTAAGTTGCTATATAATCAGTAATGGATCCATTAAAGGATGCAGTAATTATATTGGTAAAGGTAGTATCATCAGTTTTAACGTGCTTTCCACAGTGTGGCAATTAATATATTTCCCATTTATTTTACCCTGGATATCTTGATAACCATCACCCATCACTAAAGGGTACGATGCAGAGGTATGGAGAAAGGACTGATTGCTTTCAATCATAACAATTTTGCATTTTTGTAGAGCTCTAAATGTTTGCACAAAGGTGCTTAAAAGGCTGCTGAATGCTTCCTCTGGACCACTGGCTGCTGTGATTTGGTTGTTGGTTGTTTTGGAGTTTTTTGGTTGCTGGGCTTTTTTATATGTATTTTAATATGTTTTTACTATATATTTTAATAGAGCAAATGATTAAAATGCACTGTGTAAACTAAAGGCATTGTTAAAACTTTGGATTTTATTTTGTCAGTATGCTATACTTCGTAACCATGTTTGAAAGATAAGACACTTCCATTGCAAAGACAGAAGAAAGGGAAAAGGAAAAGAACTCAAAGCTACCTACTGTGATGATTTTTCCTCTAACTGGTTACACTAACTTCAGCCTGTAGAAAAGAACAAGCACAGCTGCTCTTCTGTTCATCTCAGTTCTGCTCATGGTTGAACACATTATAAAACTGAGAAAATAAAACATCCACACTTTGGGGTTCCTGTAATTTGCCTTCTAATAAAAGTAAAATAGGTTTTCAGAGTCTTTAGCTTCACTGATCACAAGGATGTCTTGAAAACAAAACTTTTTTTTATGGCAATAGTCATGACATTTTGAAGGAGCTGATCTCATTTACACTACAGACCCACCACTGAGAGAAAATAATTTATAACTATTATTTAAATACATGAGTTCACACTGACTT
This sequence comes from Tetrax tetrax, assembly GCA_009806455.1. NCBI lineage: Eukaryota > Metazoa > Chordata > Aves > Otidiformes > Otididae > Tetrax > Tetrax tetrax. The sequence goes on from WHYT01012947.1 coordinate 12,795, forward strand.
CAATGTGATCAGCATTTAATTTTTATTTTTTATTCTAAATAGAGTCTCGAATACCTGGAAAGAGATGTTCTTTTCCTTCCTGCATGTTGTATATTTTTGTTGTACATCTTCTCTTTCACTTGGGAAGAGATACAGTAAATAGCCCAAAACCAAAAGAGCAAAATCCAATAGATTGTAAAATTATACAACAGGTAGATGGTTTTTTTAAAAAAAAAAAATCATATCTGATAATAAGATAATGTTCAATTCAATTAAATCAATGGCAATGAGATAAAGCTATACTGTTAATTTGATCAGGATCAAAAATGAGAAATTCAGAGTATTGACTGATTAAAACAGTGAATAAAAACTTTACTTTTTTTTTCAGTCTGCACTGTATCTCATCCAGGTGAAACTTCAATTTAATTACACTTTTTTTTTTTAACTAGATGTGATCAGCATAAACATCACTGTGCATCTAGGATATATAAATACTTTATTTTTTCATAGATACTGTGATCAGAGGATGACAGAACAATGATCTGTTGGAAAATTAAAGCGTATTTTTCAGAAGTATATGTGAAACATGTCAGTTTTCAAAAACATCACTAGTCAAAAAAACAGTTTTGACTTCTTTATAGTAGGAATATTCAGTTTGATAAATAAAACATGATTATACACTTAGGTTTTTCAGACAGTAGAATATTAATTCCAATACTGAAATACATAAAATATTAAATGTTATAATATGCTTAACATTTTACTAAGTTTTACCATTTTCTAAATTCAAAAGATTCCATATAACTCAATCTGATTTTTTTTAACTACAGTAACTAAAGATAAAGAGAGAGTTCAAGTTTTAACATTTCTTCTTCATTTAAAACAAGGGGGCTTTTTTTTTTTTTTTTTTTTTCTGTGTGTGTATGTGTGTGTTTTGTTCTGGTTTTTTTTCTCCTGTGAGCAGCAGGGCATTCCTTTATCTGGTGCTCCTTGCAGAAGATGCCAGCGGAATATTAAATTTGGTAATGCTTTTTAAAATACAGCTGATAAACATCCAGCCAAATAAAAATTATCAGGATTGGCTACATGTAAAACCTATCTATATCCCTCAGAAATGACAGATTTTATTCTTTTTTATTTTATTTTGGAGAAAAGTAATATAAACAGGCTTAACAAAAAAACCCGCACATCACCATATATGTGCCCAAGAAAGTTATTCTGATGGAAATATTGTAAAAGGTACAAAACAAAATATGTCCTTAAAGCCCAGTTAAGGTTGTGGCATAGAAAATGTGTGTGGACAGAAATATGAGGAAGGACACATTAAGGACAGCGACAGCATGCATGTATTTTCTTGGAGACTCCAGCAGCTTATCATCTATAAAGATGTGTCAACCCAACCTTAAAAGAGAGACACATGGATTCAGACCTCCCCTGCCTTTGATGTGTGTATACAATCTTCTGAAATCATGACACAAAATAGCATGCTGGCTTTTTAGTATGTACCTTTCAATTTGAACATATGTAAATGCGTAATATTGATGGGGAAATCCTTGGCAACAGTTAAAAAGGCTTTAGAATAGAACAACCCACGGGGATAATAAATTAGTGGAGTTATTCAACAAACCTTTCAGAGTAGTAACCACATGGCAGCAAAGTGAAAATATAGTCACATACTGTTACTACTTTACATTGTCCAAATTATTGATTTGTGACCAGTGTCAACATTTCCATAGGCCGACAACAGAATTAATGAGACAAAAAATACACTGAAAAGAAGAAAATGATCCTCAGAATAGGGAGACTGACAAAACCACATGTTTAGATGAGGGTGTGGAGGTTGTCTCACTACAGGAATTTTGCATGAAGCAGATATTTTAAGACAAATTGCAGCAGGAAATGGTTGAAAAAAAAAATAAGACTAGACCTGTAATGACGTTTGAGGATTCTTAGTCCATGATATTGCTTAAAAATAGCTAATGGAGGAAAATTATAATGCCTTAACTAAAACCTCCTCTCTTCATTATTTCTTGGCAAGTACTTAGTAAAAATTCTGTTCAAGCTGTGTACTATATGCCAAATCCATTATTTTTTAAAATCTTAAAATAACCCTGCATCAGGTAATAGTTAAAACTCACAGTTCTATATTCTGCATTCTGACCAAAAGACAGAAAGACACGGAAAAAGCAGAGAGGAGAAAGTGACTGGAAGGAGAAAAATTAAATGAAGGTTCAGTATGTCTTTTCATCTTGATTAACCTGTACACTGGAGCTCTTTACTCTTCACTAGACCTCAAGAATCTTCACAGTGTAGATGTCATACATTTTTTTTACTTCAGTAAGGTTTGTAACATTTTTTCAGATGACATTCTCATAGGCAATTGAGGAAACATGGCACCAATAAAACTATTGGTTTTTAGTAAAAATCATTAGATAACTGTATTTAGAGAACATTTATCTCCATTCATATATCAGATGGAAAAATGTGTTGAATATGGTTCTGAAGTTTGTCCTAGTTCTACTACAGTTCAATTTTAACATTAATGATTATTTAAGTAAATCTGCGTATGACACAAAGCCAGGAGTGCGCTGAAGGACAAAATAAGAATTCAAAGTGAGCTTAGCCAGTTAGAGAGGTGATCTGAAAAGATATTAAAAAAAAATTGAATTCATAGAAATGTGTGGTATAACATAGAGGAAAAATAAAATTCTGAACTGAAGTACAGCTGGAGGCATCACACACTATTTCAGCAGAGGATGTTGGATTACAGTGGACAAAAGAGGAACATTTGTGAATAACGTTCTCATGCTGCAACAAAAAGAAATCAAATGTCCCGCTGGAATGTATAGAAGTTAGAAAGATACATGATTTTTTTGCACTTTACTCATCTGAAATACTGTACCCATTTTCAAATACTGTGAAAGATGAGGTACTGTAATCCAAGTGAAGAGGATGCAGAAAAGAAGAGAAAGATCAGAGATCTAGAAAAGATGACCTACAAAAGAAGAGAGGAAGAACTAGGTCCAAGTACGTAAGGGGTCATTGCAAAGAGGATAGGAATAATCTGCATAAAACAGTAACTAGGTGACTTTAAATGTAGAAGGAAAAATTAATGTTAGGCATTAGGAAAAACTTTCAACAGTTGAGGTAGTGAAGATGTAGAACAGACTGGAGAGGCTATGATCTTCTCAAAGAAAAAGATAAAAAACTGTGAGAATAGGCACAGGTTCAGTGATATTGATGTAAGGAGCAAAGGAACTGGATTAACTTTCAAGATTCCATCCAGCTCCACATTTTTAATATCCAAAAAACAATATCAAAAAACAATTAATCAAATTTAACAAATAAGAAAGCTTCACTCTAACTGAAAAATCTGAGTGCATACAGAATTTTCAAAATACAGTTAGCCTTTCTAATCCACTTTTATACATGTATTGAAGCAAAACCAATGCATTTACAGTAGTGAAAAAGAAATAGGGAATCAATTCCAATTTTATTGTATATAAGTTTGCATTACACTAAGTCAGCATGAATTTAATTTTCCTGACAATTTGTTTAACAAAAAAAAGGCTACAATAGCCCAACAGAACCATTGTATTTGCTACAACTTATTTGGACATTTTTCAGAATTTTCATCCTTGACATGACAGATTACAATGGGTTTTTTGTGCCATTAAATGCTGTAGGAATAGGACATCCATCCCAGCTTTTTGCACCCACACGTTAGCAAAACCTGGGCACCTGAAAAAGTCCTTGATCTCTTAGCAACAACTAACAACCTCAGTGTATTATTAACATTATTCACGTAACAAATCGCATACTAAATCCAAAACATAGCAGCTACTAGGAAGAAAATGAGCTCCATCCCAGATTAAACCATGACATACGCAAGATAAGCCATGTAATGCTCACCAGAATGGGTTCATGTCCTCTATCAGATCCCCTAATCTGGGCAATCATGTGGATTAGGATTCATGAGACTCACTAAGAATTGCATCAACTCGAAAACAGAAATACAGTAACCACTGATTGGAAGAATATAAAAGCATATGTAGCAATATAGGAAAATAACTAATAATCACAAATTATTTCCAGCTATCAATTAAAACACCCTTTTCTTAATTAAAATATTGTGGATATTTTTCATGCAAAAAAATCCAAAACCTTTCTTCATGTTACAAACTTGTACATCAAATCCTTATTCTAGTCCACTTCTCCACAGAGATCTGTATAGACATTCCTTGCATACTCACTTGCCCCCTGGCAGGATAAGGCTCTTTCCATTACAAAAATCACTAATGTAATCACATTAAAATCCTCTTCTTTTTTTTTTTTGTTAGGTATTTATGCATAAGAAGGGGAACACACTTCTCTCCTGTAGGCCTGTTTTGTTGTTGTTGCTTCTACCTTTTACAGAAGCATTACAAAACATGGGCTTAAAAAAATTTACACTTTACTATACAAAGTCTGATTAATGATTAACCTTGCCTTTGAGGTACAAGGCACATTTACAATAAAAGATATGAATACATTAAAGAAAAGATGTCTCTTTTTAAGCTGGAAAAGATAATAGCACCATCTCTATGTGTTATAATTGATGCTTTCCAACAAGGGCTTGCATTTGTTGAAATTTTCAAGATTTCGTAGCATTCCAAAAAGGGGATTAAATACTGTTTCTCTTTTAATCATAAAGAAAAGTGCGCATAAGGAAGTAAACTTACCTGCTTTAAAGTACACAGTAAATTGTAGAGCTAGGGATAAAAGTCAAACCAGCTGGCTGGAATTATTGGGAAAAATAGATAATCAGAAGTGTAAACTTAACAAAATTGAGTATTTTCCATGGGTAGGGACTAACTTCAACGAACTTCCTCCTGGAATAGCCTGTCATTTTCTTTTAAAATTATCTTGTGCCCAGATTGGAAGGGACTTTGAAAAATCATCTGGTACAACCTTTTGTGGGAAAGGGAGCCTAGGTGAGACTGGCTAACACCCTGCCCAATCTCATCTTGAAAACCTACAGCGATGGGGACTCTACCATGCTTTTTCAAATAACTTAAAATCTGTGTTGTTTAAATTGTTACAAATGTACAAAGATCGGAAGTGTTATTAACTTATTATTTAGTGTTATTAATTAGTAATTGCTAAACTTTTTCAAAGCAAAGGGGATTCAATTGACTTCCTATACTTAATTTTCCATCCTAAATTTTGGAGTCTCAAACTCTCACAAAAGAGGCAAATTATTTATGGAATATTTGTAGCCAGAAGCTGATGTGACTTTAAGGCTATGTACTTTTAGAGACCTAAACACGAAGCCAGATTTTTGGTTAAAAAAAGGAACAAGCAAGACTTTCAATTGAAGTTGCTCTTGGAAGTGGTCAGGTTATTTGGTTGCATGTATGCTTGCCACATTTCATGAGCTTGTTGCCATGATGGTTTAAGAATATTGGTTACATAAGATTTATAAAAAAAAAAATTGTCATCTCTTATATAACTAAGCAGTTTAGAGAAACTTGATATACTCTTTGGAACACAAAAGTACAAAAGCTTTGCAATACAGTTTATGTGTTTCTGTTCTGTCACACAAATACATCAGTTAACAGTAAGAATTCAAGTGAATCAAATATTTCAATCATGAAAAATGACTTGTTTTCCCTTAGCATTCTTCACATGTCCTAGTGTTCCAATTGCTTAGTAAAACTGGACTTTAGCTGTACTAAGATAATGACAAGTACAGCTGCATTTGAACTGCTTTATTGTAATTCCTTTTAGCTGAAAACAAACTATAAGAGGTAATGGTTGCAGTCTAATTATTGATTTGGTAGCCACACACTTCTTCAGTCAAAACTAATAGTGTAAGTCCCTGACGGTCATTCTGCTAAGGATTTCCAGTTGAAAACAGTAATGTAAGTCACACCAGGTCAGTGAAGATGCTCACAGTCAGAATGGTTAAGTCCTAAAAGAGAAATGTCACAGCTCTCGTGGATCAACTTACAACAAGCATTGCAAAGATAAACAAGATATAAATAATACTGTTAAGGAGGATTACTTAAAGTTGTTGTATTTTCTGTATTAGGACATGAAGAAGGATACCTTAGAAAATAAGTATGGTTTGCATCAAAAATAAGTAAAAAAACTTCTCCTTGCATAAAGATGCTTGTTTGGATATAAAAATCCGTGAGCACTATAATGCAGTCACTACTATACAAAGAAAAAAAAAATAAACAACAAATATTATTTTTAATTACTTAGTTTTTAACAGCAAACAACCAGCTATTTTGGAAAAAAAAAAAAAGAAAAAAGGTTACATGAAAGTCTAACCTAGTCAAAGGGAAAAAGCTCATGTCCAACAGTACATCAACAAAAGAAAACTGCAACTGTAGTTGGACTACCTGGACTCTACTGTCATCTACCTAGACTTATGTAAAGTATTTGACACTGTCCTGCATGACATCCTTGTTTCTAAACTGGAGAGATATGGATTTGATGGATGGACCACTCAGAGGATAAGGAATTGGCTGGATGGCCGCAGTCAGAGAGTGGTGGTCAATGGCTCAATGTCCACGTGGAGATCAGTGATTCCTCAGGGGTCCGGCCCTGTTCAACATCTTTGTCAGTGAGAGAAGGACATGGACCAGTTGGAGAAGGTCCAGAGGAGGGCCACGAAGATGATCAGAGGGCTGGAGCACCTTTCCTATGAGGACAGGCTGAGAGAGTTGGTGCTATTCAGCCTGGAGAAGAGGAGGCTCTGGGGAGACCTGATAGCGGTCTTCCAGTACCTCAAGGGGGCCTACAAGAAAGATGGGGAGAGGCTGTTCCATAGGGCCTGTTGTAATAGGACGAGGGGTAATAGTTTTAAAATAGAGGGAGGTAGATTTAGATTGGATATTAGGAAAAAAAAAATTCACAATGCGAGTAGTAGAACACTGGAACAGGTTTCCCAGAGAGGTGGTGGATGCCCCATCCCTGGAAACATTCAAGGCCAGGCTGGATGAGGCTCTGAGCAACCTGATCTAGTCAGGGATATCCCTGCTCCTTGCAGGGGGGTTGGACTAGATGACCTGTGAAGGTCCCTTCCAACTCTAACCATTCTATGATTCTACGACAGGGACAGTGTGATAGAGTACACCCTCTGCAAGTTTATCGAAGACGCCAAGCTGTGCGGTGCAGTCGACATGCTGGAGGGAAAGGACGTCATCCAGAGGGACCTTGACAGGTTAGAGAGGTGCAAACCTCATGAAGTTCAACAAGGTCAAGTGCATGGTCCTGCACATGAGTCGGGGCAATCCCAGCCACAAATATAGGCTGGGTGAAGAATGGATTGACAGCAGCCCTGAGGAGAAGGATTTGGGAGTGCTGGTGGACTAGAAGCTCAACACAAGCCAGCAATGCACGCTTGCAGCTCAGAAAGCCAACTGCGTCTTGGGCTGCATTAAAAGAAACGTGGCCATTAGGTGGAGGGAAGCGATTCTGCTCCTCTACTCCACTCTGGTGAGACCCCACCTGGAGCCTCCCACATAAGGAGGACATGGACCAGTTGGAGCAAGTCCAGAGGAGGGCCATGAAGATGATCAGAGGGCTGGAGCACCTCTCCTATGAGGACAGGCTGAAAGAGTTGAGGCCTTAGTACCTGGAGAAGAGAAGGCTCTGGAGACACCTTACAGCAGCCTTGCAGTACATAAAGAGGGCTTATAAGAAAGACGGGGAGAAAATTTTTAGCAGGAGATGTTGTGACAGAACAAGGGGTAATGGTTTTAAAATAGAAGGGGGTAGATTTAGACTAGATACAAGGAAAAAAATTTTACAATGAAGGTGGAACAAGTTGCCAGAAAGTGGCAGGTGCCCTGTCCCTGGAAACATTTAAGGCCAGGTTGGACGGGGCTCTAAGAAACCTGATCTAGTTGGAGATGTCCCTGCTCCTTGTGGGGCGAGGGGGGTTGGAGTAGATGACCTTCCAACCCTAACCATTCTATGATTCTCTCCATCACTGGTAGTTTTCCAAAATTTACCTGAAGGACATCAGTTTCTAGCATACCTTCTCGTTAACAGTATGCACATTCAATTTCATTACATCTTTGACTATTTAACATTTTTAAAATTTGGTCAATATTTTCCTTAATGGAATGTATTTATATGCATGGATACATTCTAAAAAGACATTCAACTTCCCAGAATTTGAGCCTTGGATTTTTAAAGGTTTTGTTTCTAATAATGGATTAATTTTAAGTATGTGGAAAAACTCCTAATACTCAGAAACAAGACTGTATCCAAGTGAATAGCTCTACTCTTGAGTTTCAGGGAGACTCTTTTTTATCCCATGGAAGATTTTAATAGTTTGCATTTTTAAATATGTCTTCATAGCTCCTGTTGTGCATATCATCTTCTAGTAAAACAAACTTTTAAAGCCATCTGAGTATGTATCATAATTTTTCAGCAGTAATTAGGACAGAATGAGAATGTTTCACAGACAAAGCAGAGTATTTAATTAAACTGTCAGTCAAGATTTTTTTAAAGGTCCCTCTAGTGGAGGTAAAACATTGCTTTTCAAAGTCAAAACTGTACAAGAACAAAAAGTAACTTGCAAGGTCAGCTGAAAGTCAATACAAGTTCTGACTCTGTGAGATATACATGTCTTTCAAGAAAGATGTATTGTTCCTGCACATACACTCATAATAGAAGGAAGATAAAAGTATTTGAGCACTACAGGGTGAATAATTTTAGATGTATATCTGCACTCTGATAATTTGGAACTTAAATTATATATAGTTTTGGCACATTCTGAACTCTTGAATGCATTTCAGTTCTAATCAATATATGCTGAAGTACTATGCTATCATTCTTTGTAATTATATCTAAAGAACAAACAAGAGTATATATTGTTCCAAATTTTTACCCGAACAGTTCTGAATAAATTATTTCAAGGAACGTTCTCCCCCAACAAGATATTCTGAAACTGAAGGTTGTGTAGAATCCAAAGCCCTAGATTTACAGTAAAATAATTCAGTCTGATTCTCTATTTAATACCTCTGATAATGTCATTGAGAAGAAGGCATAATGATATTCATAGTGTTGTTCTTGCTAATAACAATGTTGATGTACAACAAAACAGGTATGCTGCTGATTGTCTCTCACTGTTAACTTAGTCATTAGACATGTTGGATCAGTTTCTGACCAGCTACTAATACGGAGCAAAGTAAGCAGCTTTATAAAAAATAAACATGGGTAGGTTTGTCTGAATTTACCAGAATGGAAGTATTCCAAAAAAAAAAAAAAGCCAGTTCATCATGATAAATTAAAATATTAGAAAAACATGGGTATCATATAAAGTCTTTCTCCAGACAACCATCAAAGATAAATTGTGCAGTTATCTTTATCAGAAGTTAAGACGTCTGGAAAATTCTGCAAATTCACTTATTCTCAATTATCCTTCTTAAATACACAACAGAGGTATCTTAATTCAAACAAGGCTTAACATTTTATATTGTGATCTGCCAAAGTGTGTGTCTGATTTCTGTGTACGCTCCTCAAATATCCTTTACCATAGTTCTGACCTCTGACCTGCAGTTCTGCTTTCAGTAAAAGTGGGCTAAAGAGTAAACTGTGACTATGTGTTAAAAGTAATCCATAGCCAGCTATAATATTTCTTCTAAGAATGCTAATTCATAAATGAAAGAAAAAGTAAAGTGCTGCATGATATTGTTTCAAAACTAACAAGTAATTAATGTATCAGAAAGGAAAAATGAATGTTAAACTACAGCCAAGTTGTCTAAGGATCTAGGTTTGGGGGGTTTTGTTGACTTTGTTTTCCTTTCTTAATGCTAGAGGGCTTCAGAATTCTGTTCTTACAAAAAGCATATTGTTTATAGTTGGTCCAGATCCCAAAGCTGAATAAGGACTGATCCAAAACTAAAAGATATAGCAAATGAAGATGAATCCTACAAGAAAAACAATACTGAAGCTGAACACATTTAGGGGTGTATGTGGTGTGACACTTTGGTGACAAAGTTGGGGTTTTTTTTTCAGTTTGAATTGAAGGTTATTGTGGTTCTTCTGTGAAATGTAAGGTATTGCAATAAAGACTGCACAAGGCAACAGCATTACAGTTTCAAACTTGATTTGCTTTTCTTCTATGAAATCTAGGTTACTTCATTTGAAACTCTGGCTCAGGTATGTATGCAAAGACTAACAGAACTGAAGTAAAAATGCCTACTGTCTCCTTTTTTTTCTCTGATGAATGACACCATGGAAATTTCACTCTTCAGTTGTGGAAACAAATATACCTTATAACAGAGAACTAGTTGTTACTGTGTGCACTGGACCTGAAGCTAAACTTCCTAGGAATTTACTGAAAGCTGAGCAGAATGTACAGTGTTAACATGTGGTCATAGGTGGGTTTCATAATTTTTTCCATGTTAGCAGGAAAAAGGAAATTTCATACACTGGGTATTATGCCAGTTAGTCATTTTTCATCAAAAATGTTCTTGGGAGAAAAAAAAAAATCAATTATATCTTACCTACTCAGCTTGAAATGTCACTTGGAATCTAGAAATATAGAATATAACTGAGTAACTCCAAATGACTTCAGACATTGAGATTAATAATAATCATAGCATCTGCCTGCAAAATATGGAGTCGTTACAAAAGAGGATTATGAAGGTCTTATTAAAATACATAGATACTATGGTTTCAGCTTCACTGTAATTTACTTAGTCAGTTGTCAGAACTCAAGACTATCCTTTCAGCACATTCTTCCTCCTTCCACTTATTAAAGAAAATGAGAGTCTACATAAGGAGCAACTCAGTCTGCAAAGGTTTGGTTTTCCATTTCTGCACCCAGGCAGATGCAACTCATAAGTTATCTCCTTGATACTCAAGTCACCTTAAACAGATAGATATGTGAGCTACTTATGTAATTTGACTGGATATTAGCAAAATTACACACTC
>WHYT01012947.1:24741-88272 GCA_009806455.1 Tetrax tetrax
TTTTTTTTCAGTCTGCACTGTATCTCATCCAGGTGAAACTTCAATTTAATTACACTTTTTTTTTTTAACTAGATGTGATCAGCATAAACATCACTGTGCATCTAGGATATATAAATACTTTATTTTTTCATAGATACTGTGATCAGAGGATGACAGAACAATGATCTGTTGGAAAATTAAAGCGTATTTTTCAGAAGTATATGTGAAACATGTCAGTTTTCAAAAACATCACTAGTCAAAAAAACAGTTTTGACTTCTTTATAGTAGGAATATTCAGTTTGATAAATAAAACATGATTATACACTTAGGTTTTTCAGACAGTAGAATATTAATTCCAATACTGAAATATATAAAATATTAAATGTTATAATATGCTTAACATTTTACTAAGTTTTACCATTTTCTAAATTCAAAAGATTCCGTATAACTCAATCTGATTTTTTTTAACTACAGTAACTAAAGATAAAGAGAGAGTTCAAGTTTTAACATTTCTAACAAATTAGGATTTGATAGGTACCACTTAAATATATATTTTAAAAATATATATTTAGCAACATACGTTCAAGAGTGAACTATCTGAACAGATATGGCAGAAAGAAAGATGAAATATGTCTGTTTAAAAGAGTTTTCCTCATTCCTAATGTGCCCTTCCTTAAGGCAGATGTTATGAGAATTAACACATTGCAAATGTGGATCTATATTTCCTTTACTAAGCACAGGATCAATTTACAGCAGAATGGTATTTTAGTGTTCACTGTTTGGTCCTTCTTTAAGCTGAAAACATAACTATTGGGGAAAGAAAAAAAAAAAAAAAAGCAGGACCTCACATAATACTTCTCTATATGAATCAACAAAGTGATCAACAAACCCCCGCAATGGAAGAGAGCTCAGAGGAGATGGGCATAAGTGATGCACTCATGAAGCTCTGAAGAGAATCTAGGGAGTGACCACAGTCTTTGTAACGGAAGCTGAACTCATTTTCAAGTGTCAAGTAAGTGAATTTAGTATTAAAACACTAAACCCTCTTTGTGCAGAATATCTAAGGGAACTCGATCAGAAAGTACTGGACTCCTGACAACCTGCAAAGGCATATGCCTTGAGGAAGAATAGAAAGTGGCCCTCTAAAGCAAACAAGCAAATTAAAAACATTATCAATCATTCCTTGTTAAAGCCAAATTTCTTGAAAGCACATCAGGAACCAGACCAAACAAATTATCCTTTTCCTGGCACAATACATCAAGTCAGAAGGGAAGAAAGCTGACAGAGAGAAGACTCGGGTACAGTAAGGTGCACAATGGCATACTAAATTTTGCCAGTGTCTGGCAGTAAGTTATACAGGTGTCTATATTCAGATGATTGCAGCTTTCCAGATTCACAAGTTTAACAAAACATAAGCCTCTAGTTACAGTATACAAAAGAACTTAGAATTATGAACAGCATCTGGTCAACATAATACTAGCTTCTGCCCTGCCGTGTAGGTGAGTGGAAAATGCTATTCAAAATAGTTGAATAGAATCATAGAATCATAGAATGGTTAGAGTTGGAAGGGACCTTCACAGGTCATCTAGTCCAACCCCCCTGCAAGGAGCAGGAACATCCCTGACTAGATCAGGTTGCTCAGAGCCTCATCCAACCTGGCCTTGAACGTTTCCAGGGATGGGGCATCCACCACCTCGCTGGGCAAACTGTTCCAGTGTTCTACTACTCTCATTGTAAAAAAATTTTCCTACTATGCTTTCTAAATCTACCTCCCTCTATTTTAAAACCATTACCCCTCATTCTATCACAACAGGCCCTACTCTCCCCATCTTTCTTGTAGGCCCCCTTGAGATACTGGAAGACCGCTATCAGGTCTCCCCGGAGCCTCCTCTTCTCCATGCTGAACAGCCCCAACTCTCTAAGCCTGTCCTCATACGAAAGGTGCTCCAGCCCTCTGATCATCTTCGTGGCCCTCCTCTGGACCTTCTCCAACTGGTCCATGTCCTTCTTATGTTGGGGGCTCCAGAACTGGACACAATACTCCAGATGGGGTCTCACCAGGGCAGAGTAGAGGGGGGAATCACCTCCCTTGACCTGCTGGCCACCCTCCTGTTGATGCAGCCCGGGATGCAGTTGGCTTTCTGGGCAGCATGAGTGCATTGCTAGCTCATGTTGAGCTTCTTGTCCACCATCACTCCTAAGTCCTTCTCCTCAGGGCGAGGAGAATTTCCTATGTTTAGGCTCAGTGTGGTTTCCTCTGACCTACCTTTTAAGTATCAGACCTCCATTCCTGAGATCAGACATATCAGAAAAAAAAACCAACAGTAGAAAATAACAAGAACAAATTTTAGCCATCAAATCCCTTAAGTAAAAAATATTTGTTATCTATTTATTAGTAATGCTCCTTTCCTTGTGACAGCTGATTCTCATTAATATAAAGTTGTTTTACTCTTGCATACATATCTTGGAGTTGTTTTTTCTTAAAGTAAAGAAAGCATGTACAATGTTATAGCATTGTACTGTAAATACACTCTTGTGCCCTGAAATTAAAGTATGGATTATGTATGTTATTTTTCCTACCTTCTGATCCTCTCTGAGGATTTTTTTTGCTACACAGTTCAGAAGGGAAATTAGCAAACTCAGAGAAATAACAACAGGATTTCTGTTTACTTTAACCTGCTGCATGAAGGATTATGTTATTAAGTATGTGTATATTATATATTAAGTATATTATATTGTTGAGTATTAGCTCAAGAAAACATAGCATTCCTAGTTTAAAAATAATGAGAATTTTTTGTTTATTAAAGTAATATTCTATTCCCCTTTTCAATGGACATTATTAAATTACTTTATTAAATTACTTTATTTATGCAGAGAATATAGTGATGAATGTTACTGATAAAACAACAAAAGAGGGGGAGATCCACTTCAGAATGAAGGTATCTTAAACTAGTAAATTGTTCCTTCTGTACACAACACTTAGCTTGGTAAGTCTCACAAGCAAATTACCCTGTTATAGAATAAACTGCTCAAGACAGCAGCTATTCGAACTGAAATGAGAAGACTAGTACACATGGTATTTGAGGCTGCTCCTCTTCCAAAATTTTGAAAATCCCGCATCTCTCAGGGAATACCCTGTCCTGGGAAGGTAAGCACAAGCTACTGCAAGGCACCCTTCACCCACGTCTTTGTGCCAGCACTCCTACGATCAATGGAGCTGTGGATCAAAAAACTTCTTCTCCTGATTAGTTTCCAGACAGATTTAATAAAAGATTATTTTTCAGATGGAAAATTAGTTCCAGTTTGCTAAACCTAATCAGCATACAGCGGTGAGAAGAGTACTTCCAGCACAAAGGGAGGGGTGGGATTGCTGCTTTCAATAGCAGCCCACATTTCTGGCTGTCTAAAGTGACTGTGGCGCTGCAGCACTCCACACCTCTCAAGACAGATTAAATGCACTTTTGCATTCAGGGGGAATAACAAACTGCTGTTTCCCCACTGAGATCAGTGCCTGACTAAACAAGCATTTCTCTTCTCTGCCACACTTTGCAAGGAAAATGGGTAATTTCAAAGGTTTACACTATTCTGTCTGATTTCTTGCTGGAAAAGGAGAGGAGTGCTACGGCTGGAGCTGACCTCAGCTGAGAGGCTGCACCAAGCAGAAGGTTCAATGCTTGTCACCTTCCCAGGTAATGCCTGCCCTGGGTGCATTAAGAGAAAGCTCGCTGAGGCATGGCCTCCACGTGGGGCTTGTGAGAAAGGAAATGCATGAAAAGCTTTTTGGCAGCCTTTCTCCTCTCTCAATCATAGCATAAGGAAGAGACTTCTAAAAAAGGAGACAGACTGTTGCTATCCTATGTATGGATTCTGTGGAGGTTAAATTCCCACTGGCAAAGGTGGTTTTCCCTCCCACTGCTGTAATTGAGAAATTAATAAAATAGAACCATAGAATGGTTTGGATTGGAAGGAACCTTTAAAGTCCAACCTCCCTGCAAGGAGCAGGAACATCTCCAACTATACCAGGTTGCTCAGAGCTCCATCCAACCTGGCCTTGAATGTTTCCAGTGATGGGGCATCTACCACCTCTCTGGGCAACCTGTTCCAGTGCTTCATCATCCTCATTGTAAAAAATGTATTCCTTATATCTGGTCTAAACCTACTCCCTTCTATTTTAAAACCATAATCTCTTTCCTATCACAACAGGCCCTGCTAAAAAAGTTTCTGCCTGTCTTTCTTATAAGCCCCCTTTAGTACTGGAAGGCCACAAGAGCGGAGTAGAGGGGCAGAATCACCTCCCTCCACCTGCTCGCCACGCTTGTTTTAATGCAGCCCAGGATGTGGTTGGCTTTCTGGGCTGCAAGCACACACTGTTGGCTCACGTTGAGCTTCTAGTCCACCAGAACTCCCAAGTCCTTCTCCTCAGGGCTGTTCTCAATCTGTTCTCTGCCCAGCCTGTACTTGTGGCTGGCATTGCCCCGACCCATGTGCAGGACCTTGCACTTGACCTTGTTGAACTTCATGAGGTTTGCAGAAGCCTATCTCTCAAGCCTGTCAAGGTCCCTCTGGATGGCATCCCTTCCCTCCAGCCTGTCGACTGCATCACACAGCTTGGTGTCATTGATGAACTTGCTGAGGGTGCACTCTATCCCACTGTCCATGTAACTGACAAAGATGTTAAGCAGCACCAGTCCCAATACCAATGCCTTACGAAAGTTACTTGTCACTGATCTCCACTTGGACATCAATCCATTGACCACCACTCTCTGAGTGCGGCCATTCAGCCAATTCCTTATCCACTGAGTGGTCCATCTATCAAATCCATCTCTCCAGTTTAGAGAGAAGGATGTCATGCGGGACAGTGTCAAATGAATTAAACAAAAATATTAATTAAAGTAATACAGTTATCACTGTGAAATTGTATTACTAGTGAAGATTTATCAGTGATCTGGAAAAGCCTAAGGGGTACAGGGTTACACCACTCAAAACACTAGCATTAAGGTATATTCTGTGGTTGCTGTTTCCTATGGAGTTCATTTCTACTGTGTGGAGTAAGGTGTGAAGTTTTTCTTGACAGGAAAGTAAGGAATCAGCAGTGCCTGCAATGGGATTCAGGCAGGTGTTTTTAAACTGGAGTTAACTGCCTGACAGGGTGTAGCATCAATACAGAATTAAAGTTATACACATTTGTGTCTGTCACAAGTTATTAATAAGATAAGTGGTATAAAGTCCCTTCTAGGGTAAAACTAGGTATTCTCTTGGTCTTCTGCTTCTGCAGACAGGCTACCTGCAGGAAAGACATGGGGTTTTTTTGTTTGTTTCACATTTGGAAAAGTACTATCAGCATAGTTAAAATCTCCTCTCGAGGGTGAGCTGAGCTGGAAAATTGCCAGCTTCACTAGAGCCTCCAAAACTGTATGTGCTATAAATAAGTTCTCACAAAAATTTGTAGTGTCATTTTTCTGCTGGTTGTTTCACGTGTGGTTACAATCTCACATAATCTTATACATGGCTCTACTGAAATGCTAGCAACCTTCAATATCCATATGATCTGTTAAAACAGTTATAGGTGGCACCTTAAATCCCTTTACTCTTTTCTATAGTTATCTTCTCAGATTATGTCTTTCTTCAAACCTTACTTCTACTTTGAAGAGACACAACTGCATGCTTCTTTTGATGCTGTTGCTTAATTTTATCAGAATATTATCTTTTCTTTAAACCAGAAAATACCAAATTGTTGTCATTTAGCCCTAGTAACCACACAGCTTCTCGCTTACCCTCCCCCTTTCCCTAGTGGGATGGGGGAGAGAAATTGGGAAGAAAGGAAAACTTGAGGGTTGAGATGAAGACAGTTTACTAGAATAGCAAAGGAAAACTACAATAATAACAAAATATAAGGATGCTAAAATATACAAAATGAACAATGTACGATTTCTCACCACCTGATGTCCCAATGACCGATACAGCCCGTCTCCAGCAATGATCATGGAAGCAAAACTAAGCAGCAAGCAAAGGAGTGAAAAGGAGCCAGCAAGGTAGAGAGAATGATGTCAGCGACCGAGAGAGAGAGAAGATGGATGCCCCCACCCTGGCCAACCCCGACTTACATACTGAGCATGACGTTGATGGCATGGAATACTCTCTTTGGTCTGTTTGGGTCAATTATTCTGTCTGTCTTTCTCCCAGCTTCCTGCATCTGCACATTAGTGAAACTTGGAAAGCCGGACAGTGTCCTTGTTCTCATTAGCAACAACTCCTATCATCAGTGTGTTTATCAACATTCTTCACATCTGAAATCTAAAACACACCAGCTACTAAGAGGAAAATTAACGCCATCACTGCTGAAACCAGGACACAAATCCTTACTTAAATTACTTCTCTTAATCTTACCAGTCAGAAAGGAATCCTTCTCTGCCCTCTACATCATTTTTTACATAACCTCAGGGAAACTCTGTAGCTAGAATAATCCTCTTCTTAAATCTTGCTGTGAAATGTTTCCTTGTACTCTGTGGCCTTTATTCCACTTTTTCCTCCTCCTATTCTTTTCTCCAAATTTCCATTCACATGTGAATAAACTCAGTTTTATCTACTGCCATTCCTTCTTTTTCCATAGAACTGCATCTTCCATTTGTTGTACTCTGTGTATGTTATGGAGACATATTCTGACATATACCAGGATTTTAGACATTTTATCCTTTATCCTTCCCTATGCCTTTAAGCACCCTGCTGATCTGTTCCAACCTCATGTAAAATGTCCCACTTACCGTTAAAACCAATTCAAAACCTTTACTTCATCAGCCTCTCTAGTCCATCAATATATGAGATAAAATTGATGAAAAGCAACATTATCTTGTACAGGAGTGTGTGTAACAGATGGTAGCAGCATTTGTTTGCTAGTGTAAAGCTTACTGTGCATGTACTACATACTACACTACTTTAAAATGCAAGACAAGCTAGGCAGCAGGGAAGAAGTCTTCTTGCATGGTGCTGGCTGCAGCACTGTGCATTCACTCTTTGGAGAAAAAGCAGACTGCTCCATTCCCCAGAGGATCTCAGCATACTCTGTGGGGCAAAGTTTTAGGACACAGAGCAGGGCAGGTAGAGACAACCCACACTGAAGCCAGCCAGAAGAGAGTAAACTGCAGGCCTTTGAGTGGACTAGAGATGTGCTATCGGCAATTACCAGGTTTCTTTTCAGTCTGAAGATGATGGAGGGAAGGAAAGCTTGCTAAGAACCCAGAGGGATATTTTAGAGTTCATTCAACTGAGAAGACACTGAAAGTCATGGGACTCATGGAAAGGATGCAGACAAGGATCACCATACCATCACAGAGTAACGAAAGAGTAATTTTTGGTTTAGATACTCTTGTTTCATGTGTCTCAGCAGATCTGAATTTTCTATCTGTTAACAGCCACCTTCTTTTAGCTTATTAGTTTGTGCTGTAATACACTTAGCTTTAAAGACTGGGAGTGTTTGATGTCTTTTGTTATGCTCACTCCAAAGGGAAAGGTGGGGGTAGTTTCACTTCAAGGCTCTGAGGAACTCAAGGTCCTAACACAGGGGGGAAAAGAAGCAGCTAGGCAGATGTTAATACTGGATGCATTACTGATGCACCAGAGCTAATAGGTTCAATCCTCCAGCTGGAGAAAGGCACAAAGGATAAAGTAAAAAGAAAAGCTAATCCCATTCCTTGTAAATTGGAGCATAAGTACTGCAGTAGCTTGAATAAAGGACTTGAGAGACTGAGTAACAGTAATGGTACAACAGCTTTATTCAAGCTATTAAAGGGAGGATTTCTTTTCTGTTCAGTCATTTACTCGTAACTTTTAGATGAACGCCATAAGCAGCAACCTAGGCAGTCATTCAAGTAACAGTGAAAAATAACTTCTAGGTGAGAGTTACATAAGCAAAATATTGCAAGATTTGTCTTGATACGCAAGACAGATGTAAGCTGCACAGCAGTTGACTTTCTCTAGGTTGATGGACACAGTGGGACTTAAGAAATCCCATCTTCTCAATCCCCTAACAGTTCTGTTAATTCACAACTGTTAACTCTCAACTGCTTGGCTCTAGTATTTTACCAAAACACCCATGTATCTCTCCTTTCTGTCCTTAAATCACAATAGACTTTCAGAATACCTCATTCCAGGAACACCTTCCCCATATATAAGGCTAAATTTGCCCTCCTTTCAGAGGTAGATATCTACCTCTCCTTGGTTTACTGTGTTGCCTCCTTCCTTTTTCCCCTCTGAGACAGTGGACATAAAGAAACAAAACATTTTCAACTTCTATTTTTGGATTATTTCTTTCCCTTCTGCCTCCATTCTACACCAGTAAACACAATCTAAAATCTTTATTTCATTGGCATCTATTTTCCATCCTTCCTCCTCTTACCACACTGAAATTTCAGGATTCTATCCTACTTCTTTCTGCACCATGTGTGTTCTTTCATCTGTTTTTCCTTCCTCTTGTTTTCCCACCTCAGTTCTCTTTTGCAGATGCATCTTCCTTGAGAGCGGAAGCAAAGAGCAGGCATGTAAGCACCTCTGAGGGATAAAGAGTGTATACTTACATTCACTTACACTCTTAATGCTACACTTTGCACACAGACCTGTATCTTGTACCAATCCCTTTTTAAATTTTCAAATTGTACAAAATTGTATCCATCTTATTGAAATCTTCTAGACAGGGAACCCTGTACCCTAACCCTTTAAATATCTGATTTGCCTCTCCACAGCTTCCTCATTCTCTTTGCCTGGCTACAGCCCAGTATTACAGGAAAATGCTGTATAATGGGTGATAGAGGTTTCAAATAAAAACATGCAAATCATGCACAATTTGTCCAAATATGCTTATGCAGGCCAGATGCAATCTGCAGCTGTAGCACAATCCTGTTTATATTCTTGACGGGTAGACTTTACAGTCAAAAAATTCAGCAGTATTCTCGGAATGTAACATGGGCCTGACTGTGTCCTCATCAACAATCCCCTCACAGCCTACATAGCTCTCTTGTGTAGAAATAGTAAACAATTTAAAATGAAATACAAATGTTCTGTTTTGCAGATCAGTATGCTCTGAGTCAATATGAAACTAACTATGCTTTATTTAGCAGTTATTTATATATACAATTTAAATATCAATAAAATAGTCTCAGGAAGGTAAGGGGCTAAAGAAGCTGTTCCTGTCAGCACAGTATTTTCCACACTGCACGATCAGCAGCTCTAAGGCTCCTTCAGACAAGAATAGGTGCCTCCTCTCTTGGAAGGACTGAGATGGCCCAAGTCAGCTCAGAAAAGGGACATTTTGCCCTGGTGATCTGTTAAATATCTATTTAGCTCCACAGTGATAAGACTCTGTTTTTTGAAATATGCAGTCTTTTCTGTCTAAATGATCCTCAAGGACAGCACTCTCAGAAGATCAATCCTTGATTCACCGCTGACCAACTACTTGGAGGGCAGAACATTATAGAGCCCTTCACAGCTTTTCCTCCAACGTGAGGCCACTCTGACCTCAGCCTCCTGGACATTCAGGCAGCTCTTTTAATCTTATTTCTTGTCACAGATTTTCCTTATAGGCTACAGAAAATCTTGCATTTCCTTCTAGTCCCACTCTGCCATCCACACACTTCCTTAAAACTGACTTTGCAGTGGTATGTTTCTCTAAATATGCATATTTTTAAGAAGTAATATCCTTTGCTTCTTCTAGAGTCACACAACTCACTCACTTCTATTCATATAAATACTTAAAATCAACTGAAGTGATTTAAAATAGTCAGGAGAATGTTTACCATGCTTGCATGGGGCATGGAGTAATTCACAGTTCGTTAAATATGCAATCATGATATACTAAGGTTGCATTATAAAACCTAATCAAATAAAAAGCACCGCATCTAAGTTTCCTTAATTATTAATTTTAATTGTATGTGTAAGAAAATAAATCAGGAAGCTAAATCTTGTATTGCACTTGAGGAGAATGGTCTCTGCAAACAGTGGTTGATACATTGACAAGATCAATAGCTTTAAGTAATTGTGTGATATTAAGTGGAAAAAAAAAAGATACACTGAACACAAGATCAAGAAACAAGGGATTTCATTCCTCCTATGGTGTAACTACATGAAGAAATTCTAGATTTTGCTTTGCTGATCAGGGTATTTTTCCCCTTTTCCAACATCAAATGGAATAAAACAGTAAAGCAAAACACATAACACTTAATTACGATTTTCTAACTTTGAAGATGCTTAAGAAATAAAAATCAAATAAATATTTAATCAATCAAGGCATGAGATTAGTATTTTAGGCCTTTTGCCTGACAAAATAATATCAATTAGATAGCTAGAAAATTTTGAAGTATACCTTTTTTTTAAAACAAACTATACATTCATAAAGCATATGAACATGACGGGTACACATGTTAATTTGAAGCTTTGA
Source organism: Tetrax tetrax (assembly GCA_009806455.1). Classification (NCBI taxonomy): domain Eukaryota; kingdom Metazoa; phylum Chordata; class Aves; order Otidiformes; family Otididae; genus Tetrax; species Tetrax tetrax. The sequence continues at coordinate 35,147 of WHYT01012947.1, forward strand.
ACAAAAAGCCTCCTTAAAATCTTAAAGAAATTTACTCCTGATGGATCAGAAACTATAATCTAGAACCAAATTCCTATTAAAGAAAATCTATGATTTTGTATTTATAGAATGTTTATTTACAGTGTCACATATACTATCTGTGACAGCTTATTTCTACACTAGAGCAAGGAACCAAGAGATTAAACTAAACACCATTTTTTCAAAAGGAAAAATTTAAATGGCCAGTAAGCTACCCATTGCATACTCTGGAGGCATATTTAACTGCATTTCTATACTGGTCAAACCATAAAGACAAAATATATGTTTGGATGAACCGACTTCCACTTCTGACATTCACTCGCTATTAAAGTGTAATGCCATATATAATATAACACACACAGGGAGTAGGAGGTGAGGGAAACTTGTTAAAGCAGCACTGCATGAAATGTTGCAGTAATAAAAGAGTTAGGCAGTATACACAATAAGACGAATTCTAGTATGCTCTCTTTATTAAAACTGGGTCATTGTCAAAAAATTGCTGATGTTAGGATTTGTTGTCATGAATAATAAGAGCACCACTGCCAGAATGTGCAAGTCATAACAGACTAGGCACATGGAAAATCTTATGAATGGTGGTAACATTGGAAGCTCACTGTAACGTTACAAGATATGCCCTCTAACTGATGCTATATTTAGTATCAGTTAAACTTCCTTGGCACCAAACCCGCTGGTTCTCATGAAACTAGAAAGCAGAGGTATTTTAAGTTCAACAGAGCATGGTACTGCTAAGATTCAGTGTCTCTGCTGATTCCCTGTAAGGTGCTGGGGTGAACAAATAATCTCAAAATATGGTGAAGAGTCTATATGACTATTAGGTGAATTTCTGCATGGCTCTAACAGTTTGAATATTTAACACATGTACTTAAGATAAAACATCAGTGGAATCAAGAGGTCTTGGCCTCTTGGCTGAATGATTTGGTCAAGACAGAAGACAAATTGTTCTGGTCTCTGTTGTACGGAAAACTTCAAAGATTAGCCAAATAAGAAAGGAGAAACATAAAGGAAATGAGTAATGAAATCAAATCAAAAGATGAAAAGAAAAAAGGCATAGACAGCATGACCTATGTGATATTACTAACTACAATGCCCTTTTGGAATCCAAAATTATGCCTTCTATGTTCTTTTCTGGCTTTACATGGGAAAAAACATATTTGAAAATAATTATATATCCACAATAATGTATACTACCATTTTAACACAGTTGAAAAGTCTGATGACTACCATACGCCTCTGCACAACTAAAGTCCAGGTCTCAGATTTTACCCAGAGATATCCATAACTGCCATTTGGATGTACAGATAGGCTAATCCTGCACATGCGTACCGCTACTGCCATATAAAATACATGCTGCACTAAACAGTGCCAAAAATATGAGCTTAACCCACGAGTTTTCTCAGAGTATGTATAACACAAACTGATAGAACTGGGTTTCTTGCAAAAAGCAATTATGGCTTCCATTTTCTCTTAAAAAACAGGGGCCTCCCTTATTATATTATAGCCTGGAGATTAAGTTACATTCATCCAAGAAGTGAGAGACTGAGCTTCAACTCCCTCTTTTGCCAGAAGCAATGCAAATCTACATTACTGGCTACAGAGAAGTTAGACTAAAACACATTACTTCACAGAAGGGATGGTCATTTATTAAACACTCTAACTTGATCGAATTCATCACATACTCAATGTCCATCAATGAAATTGCAAAGGCATGCTTACCAGTGTACTTAACATAATGTGAATCTGTTTTACTGCTTCTGTACGATATAATTTCTCATTCTGTCCTCACAAAGAGCTTTGAGTAAATAGTCAGCATTTTGGAAGACTAGGCTGAAAAATAAGAATCTATGGAAAAACACATCAGGAAAACTCTATTTACCCATAAATAAATTCAGCTAATTCTACAGCTGTTATGCTGTCCCTAAGTAAGTATAGAAATGCAAAAATGTGCACTCATCTGTTTTATCAAACTTCTTTAAAAAAAAAAAAAAAGGGTATGGAGAAGAAAAAAAATAAAGAAAATAAACCAAGAAAGGGTGTCCAAAGCTGAATACATTTTCAGTAAGACACCATTAATCTTCATTAAATGTATGCTGGAGCTAGCAGAAGTGTTTTAGCTGTTTTCTGATGAACCGAGACTAAGAAGATATCTAGCCTGTCGTTGCCAGTGGCCAGAACCAAAAGCAGGGAATAAAATAAAGAGATAACATTAAGTGGGAAAACAACAGGATGAAGTGGCCTTAAGACTGATTTTTTACCTTTTGCTAACAAAACAAAGAAACGTTACACAATATGATTTTAAACTCCACTAATATCTGTGACAAAAAGCATTGCCTTACAAAGTCACTGAAATATTGATTGCTAGATGATGAGGAGATACACCTGGGAAGCACCATTCCATATTGGGCCCATTTCTTTTACTCCTTGTTGGAAATCTACTACTATTTACATCAGGTACATAATGTTAGGCTAGACAGATCTTTCATCTGATCTAATACAGAATATGGTTTGTGTTCTTACATAATAGTTTTGTCAATTTAGTTAAGGGAAGACATATATATTGATTGGTTTTGTCAGACACAAGTTGTACGGTTTTCTATTGATGGACAACAAACTTTTCCTACTAGTGAAATTCAATAATGCAAGGATTTTATGTGAGAAATATGAAATATGGTATATATGTGTTAAATGATACCCAATTGGTATTAACATTTTTTTTTCTTAAGCTATGAATGACATATAGCAACAATTAAAAATTTAAGCAGAGATATAATTCAGGTCAGAATATAGCCACGATGTTGAGGTTTTGTGTCTCTAAATAGCACGAACAGAACAAGTTTATAAGAGGCATCTAATATGGATTTATTAATGATATCTGGGATTTTTTTTTGGTCTTTCTTAAACAAAGTTCTGGCTAAATCCCTCAAAGGAAAGGAAGGAAGATTTCAGTGACTTAAGATTTGGGTTGTGGGCTTGGTTTTCTTTTTTCCCTGAACCTGAAAAAAGTGCCTAACAGTGGTTCTACTCTTGCCACAACCTGTTATTGCCAGACAAAAATAATCAAATAGTTACTAAGATAAAAATACTTTTTTTTTAAAAAAAGAAAAGCAGATAGGCAAGGAGATTGTTGGTATGAAAAAGAAATACTCTTTGAATAATCAACACAATAATGTAAAAAAATGTTATTAGGCAAGATACAAACTATTCTGATAAGTATATATCTTTATTTTAAAATATGCTATTTAACATAAAATAAAAATGTTAGGCTAAACTCGTGTTATTGTACTGTGCCCCAATGCTACCTGCCTAGGAGCTGCACTGTGACACTGCCAGAGTGATCTTAATCCACTCCCCAGATCTCACATACCATTAAAAAGTTGCCTGTAATCCACACCGGCTAGCAGATTTCCCACCTAATTCTTAGCTCCCCAGAAGGGAACATCCTGAGGCCTAATTATTTCACGTTTCCCCAGACCCTCGGGACCGCAGGACGAGGGAGCTGGGGCGCCGGGAGTCCGGATGCCCCCGGAGCGGCGGAGCTGCTGGACAGTTCCCAGCCCCGCCAGCAGCGGCACCGCCCGGCGGGAGAGGAGCCCACCCTTCCACCAGTTCGTCCTCTGTAGGCGTTCTGTTCTACAGAATCCATAAACACAGTTCTGTTCTTTTTCTCATTGGGAAAAAAAAAATAAAATAAAAAAATCACTTGATCTTCATCTGCTTTTGTAGGACAGGAAGGAAGCACTGAATCTCCTCAGCAGTTCATAAGGACTGGCAATGTGAATGAAGTGCACTATCTGCTGGCAACATCTGTATCTTCATTCATGCTCATGTTTGGTAAAAAAAAAAATTACTGTTTTCATGTGCAAGCAAGGTATGATCTCTTCTCCACCTCCGTTATTTGATAGTTTTCTGAGCTCACTGCAAGCAAACACAAATTTGCTACAAAATTTCTCAAACTGCAAAGATCTTAATTCTGAACTTGCAGGAAAGTCTAAAATTACCGGCAGTTGTGACTGAATGAAATATATATTTCAGTCCTTTTCAAACTGAAATTGATATGTAATCCTATAACTTTAATGAAAGATCTGAGACATGGAATTGACTATAAAATCAACATTTCAGTGCAGTTCCAGTAAATGCTAACAAGAATATTTTCAGAAAGGTGCATATATATATACATACACATGCATAGAGAAGTTACATACAAGCATTTTAAAGATGCCATTGTTTATTTCAAATACCTATTAAAAAAATAGCACCTGATGCAAATTACCTTAATATGCTCTATAATTAAACGCAATACCTATATGCTTACATATAGATACCCACATGGAAATAGATAGAGATACAAATGTATTTACTCATCTTTCTGTCCATATAAAGTTAAAGATTGACAATTATATTGGAATATTTAAAAAAAAGTCAGAGGATAAAAATGCAGTATTCCAGCACCATGTTATTTTAGTTGCCAGTCTACAGCTAAATGAAAAACAGTGCAAGCGGATTTCTACAGACATTCCTCTAAAATATTTTTACTTAAACCTGGGCTATAGCTTTCCTAATTTGTTTACTAAAATGTTATGTTTAAAATTTAAAATTATCTTCTTAAAATTCTGGTTTGTATCTTCACTTACGAAGGTTATTTTTACATATACTTATTCTGAGGAATACTTGTTATTATCTATTGGCATATACTTTAAACCAAATAATCTATGACCTAACAGTTTGTTTTCTGAACTTTTATAAGGAAGAGGACAAATATCCATCATGAGGAATGCAAAGTGCTTCCTTCACAAGACCAAAGCAACAGTGCATGAAATTGAACTCAAAAAAAAAGCCTCCATTCTGTGTGACTTCTTGGCTGACACAATTTAGATATTTATAACTTTACGAATAGGCCAATGAAGAAGAACTTGAAGGTTTTTCTAGCCAGGAAGGATTAATGAACATGTGCACCTGGTAATTACAGCACTCCATCTTTCTCAAAGCCCTCACATTGCCTCAATGGCAGAAACTGTAAGGAAAAATCATTGAAAATATCAATCTGCAATTCCACAAATAATTTAAATATTAAAATATATAATCTATTTTCATACTTTCTATGAACTATGCTAACAGTGGTATACAAAAACACATACATAGATTTTTTCTGCCTCATGTTATTACCTGACATGCCTCATTTAAAATATAAAACTCATCTGATACGAATTCAGGCTTTAACTTACTCCAGACTTGAATTAGAAAATGCATGGGAATGAGTGTCAAACACTTCCTTGAGTAACAGCAGAAAGAAATATCAGCCTGAAGTAACACATGCAATTCTAAGAAGACATAAATTCCACAGGAAAAGTTTACTAGAAAATAAATGTGTAAAGAGCTGGGAAAAAATATTTTGTACTTTTTTATTTAGAAAGGTTTTCAGAGGTATTTACAGGTGGAAACTTTTAAAGAAGTATGCATGGTACCACAAACGTTTATCTAATATGCATACTACCAGATATCTGGGGGGGAGGGGGGGAGGGGAGGGCTGTTTGTCTGTTAAAACACTACCTAAATTAACTTGAAAAACACTATACACTTCATATTGTATTTTGAGATTAAAAAATACTGAAAAAAATATACTTGGAAAATATTGCAAAACGTAAAACCCACTTCATCATCAAAGTAGTAAAAATTCAAATAGTCTATGAGCATCAATATTAGAATTTTCTTGTGTTATTCTGACATTTGATATACTATTAATCTGAAGCAGACAGATACAGAAATGGATGATGTAGACCACCCAAAAGTAAAAAACAGCTTTACCAATACAGGTTACTTTAAGCAGAAAGCCTGAACTGCTTTAACAGTAAAATTAAATTTTAAAATACATTTTAGTGGAGCACTTAGCTATTAAAACATTTGAATGGAAAGTCAATTATAACCTACATGCGCAGACATCTATAAGGTTCTAAAACTAGTCTTTTACAATATATTTAAGTATAGTATGAGATTAGAGTATTAAAAATGGCCTTTTATTGTTAAAACACACCATTCCTTGATGGATTATAGAAAAAGAAAAGACTCTAATAGAGGTAAGTGTGCAGAAAATGCTCTCTCCAGAGTATTCAACCAAACTGACTGCAATAAGGGGACTTCAAAAAGCAGCAAGACAAGAGACGTTCAAAGCACCTTGCAGCTTTGGGCTGCTGGCCTCTACTGCTGTTTTTAATACAGTTAGGTTTAACTTGGGAACGGATAAATAATTGACGGAGATTCCTTCCAAAAGCTTTGATCACCACACCGTGTGCCACAAGCTCTAAAGTAGTCATTACAAGCCCACTTAATCTGGGGCTGCTTCTTTCAAGTACAAAAGCATCCCCTCCCACCTATTGCTCACAGACTCCTGCATCAGAACCGGAGGCTGAAGATGCAACCGGCACAGCACCGACACGCCACGCTCCCCCACCCGCAGATTCCTTCTCCAGCACGCCTCTTCTCGCTTCCTTACCTCTCAAAGGCTGTCCAAAAAACCGCTAAGTTCCCCCAGACGATTTCAGTTCAGAGCATCCGGCAGCGCATCCGCACAAAGCTTGGCCATAGCGAGTGTGAAGAGAGGGAGCTGCTGGGATGCTGAATGGCACATCAGCCAACTTTGTGTGTATCCGCGGCTCCCTGAAAAAGCTGGACTGAAATTCGCCTCGCTTGCGGATTGGATTCGACAGCACGCAGTGACAGCATGAGAGAGCAAGGATTTAAAAGGGAAAGAGAGAAAGGAAAAATCCTGCCCGTATTGGATACGCCTTGCCTGTGAAATGTAAGCTGGTCTTCTGAGTCCAACAAATACTTGCAAAACTACTCTTCTGTAATGTTTTTCTTGCACTGGGTACCATAGGAGGGCATAAGTTTAGTGGCTCATATTTCAATAGAGAATGTCTTAACTATTTGCATTACTAATATATTATGGAATAACATGAGCATTTCAGCCTTCATGTTGTGTTATATTAAGAAAATGCAATAGGTGAATAAAAATCATTATAGCTAATGTTATACACATGATATACAATATAAAAAATATTATAGCTAATGTTATACACATGATATAGAATATAAAATTTAATTTTTATATATAGTAAGATCAGGTTTTTCCAGCAAATTTGGCCCCTTCCACTTTAAGAATAATGTTGACGAATACAGGTTTTATCATATGTTCTTTTTCAACCATAGTAGTGTATAAATTTTTTTCCGCTTGCTGACAATGAAATACCATTTTCTAGTGGCTCTACTGTTTGGCACTGGCACAGCAATTTGAGGTTAGAAGTAGAAGTAAAAGTGCCAGGAAGATAAGAGGCCAGATGTACCATAGAGGTGATGACCTCATTTGGCAAGAAATGCACTTGGATATATAGTTTAAATAGCACCGTTTATTTCAAGCAGTACCTATTTTTAGGGAGGTTGGGTGAGAAGGAGTGTCTCTACCATCTCCAAGGTCTGAGGCTCCATTGAAAGAAGCAAGACATACAATAAAAGACCAGCAGGAAAAAGGACCATCAAGGTAAAAGGAATAGCAACTTTTACAACTATCTATCCAGTGGTTTTGCCCTTTTTTTTTTCTTTACAACCACTGTGTCTGTCTAAATGATAAGACGTTCACATTCCAAATCTCTTTGCTAATTACAAGGCGCTAAATTGGCCTGTATGGGTTTTTTGGCTCCTAGTGACCTCATCAAACAGCTGTGATTTCTAAGCAATCAGTTTCTAATGAGTTTAGAAACAATAAACAGAAGGTGAAATTCCAGATGTATTTCATTTATCTTTTTAAAAAATGAACTCTTTTAAGAAGTACTTATTGAAAAATTTAAGTTTAATAGGTAGAAAGTGTTCTCTGATTTTGCATTTTTTGCTAGTGCATGGAGGAATCATCCTCTAGTGACTGAAAAGGAAAAATAATACTTACACTCTGCCTCTGTTTTTTTAAGATAGTTAGTGCCTTATCAGCACTCAAACACACTCCTGTGAGCAGCTCTGGAAAACTAGCTAGAATGGTCAAAAACTTTAGCTCTCTTTCAGTCTTGTCTCATTTTATTGTCTTATAACGCAAACATCTGTAATGTACTGGAAACCACATTGAAAATTTTAAAACCAAGTAAAAATCTGTGCACCTAATGAAAGGAACATCTCAGAGAAATAGCTAAAATGCACAATGTATTAGTTGCAGGAAAAAAAATGATTTGGTATTCACCCATCATAAGTAAAGATCTTTAAAGCTTACTATATTGCTAGAATTTTTTTTTCTTAAAGAAGCCGATTTTTGTCAGTACCTGTTAATGTTATTTAAGATTACTAAAATACAAAACTCCAAAAAGTTACTACATTAAATACTTAAGTATATTAAATGAAGGTTAGAATACAGAGTCATTTAAAGGGTTGTGAACAGAAGATAATTCTTAGCTGCAAGCTCAGTGATGAAAGTATTCAGCATTTAAAGGCTGTTAGTCCATCTTTCCAGTGTACAAAACTCACTGAAAGCAAAACAGCCCAACACTGTAAATCGTTTGTTTGTTTATGTTTGATGACTCTTTAAGTAAGCAGGAATCCAGATAATTTCTTGGCAAATAATTCATTATGCGGCTGTTATGGTACAGCAGTACTATTGCAGGAATCATACTGGAACACATTTCTTCACTAGTCATGTGCACTTAGCAGTCCATTTCATCCATTTTTTTCTTTCTATGTAGAAATATTGCATAGACACAATAAATATGCATTTGTAGTTGACAGTAGAATACAAGGACCAAATGTAAAGCAACATCCTTGCAAAAAGATTCACACATTTATCCCAATTTTATTTTATGCATACCCTAAAATAGTTTTACTTTCCTGCCTGACATCTTGTAGCCATTCAGCAGAGAACAAAAGCTAACACATCCCCAACTCCCCAATCAAACACAGCTCTTTAAGAAAGCCACTAGACCTCAGGAAAAAAAAAAAAAAATCACTAAAATGACCCTGTTGATTGCAGCTATCAGGGAGTTACACAGAGATAAAGTGGTTTCTAAGCTTAAGTGTACGGAGAACAAATACTTTGACTTAGCAAATGATAAGAATTCAACAGACACACATGGCTGTGTTTGCCATGAGCTCTCCTACACCACACAGGCAGCTGCATGTTTAAACAGATGTAGATAATCCACAGCAATTTCTACATAATGTAGAAAATATCTCATTTGAATGTGAAAAAAGGTCCATCCCTATAAGAGACTTTTGTGGCCAGCCAAATCCCATAAGAGTTTCCTCATTTGCTCTCAGATCATCATTTAGAATAACTCTGTAATGAACGTACAAATGATCTTGCCCTTCTTACTGACACTTTTGTTTGTGGTGACATTGGAGATTATATTTTGCACATCAACCCAAATCTGTAGTGCGATGGGTAGACAAAGGCAGGAGAATTCAGGAAAACTCTAGGGAAAAGAGCGGCTTAAGTTAGAGGCAGTGAATGTTACTGAATGAGACTGTCAGATTGAAAATTTTGATCCACTGTCCTGCTGAGCCACACAGGTTTTGGTCAGACAGGTATCATAATATGAGTGCAGAAGGAAAAAAAAATAATTTCAGCATCATTAAAAGGACTGTATCTCAAAGACAGCATTCATTCTTTGCAAAAACAGCACAGAGGTATAAAGCAGACAGAAGGCACTTTGCAGGTATTATATTCATCTAGGTTATTTGCAGGAGGTATTAAGGCTTCACAGGTAAAGGAGACATAGATGGGAACATGATCTACAAAAGGCTTCTATTACTAATTCTATCTGCTTACTGCCAAAAATACTACCATTTTGACTTTAAGGCATTCTTGGTATTACTTCACTTGGCCAAAGGTTCTTGAAAACAGAAAGTATACAAGGGATGCAGTCACACCTGAAGTTGGCACAGTTTATAGGCTACTGTGGCACATTAGATGGAAGGAACTGCAATATTACCATTGAGAGTTGTTCATGGTGTTCTTTATCCTTTTAGAACCTAAATGCCTGTCTCCTCATGACCCTCATGTAACAGAAATTCAGGTGTTAGCATAGTTAGCCCTGAAAAAGTGAAGACCCCTTCACAGCAGTGGTCTCCATTTAGCATTGTATAAATCATACATCCATGGGAGGTAGTGATCCTCCCTCCCCTATATGCCAAGCAAACTAAGGAGGCAAGCTCCCTTTTATTTGCTATTTTGCAGACTGGTTATCTACTGAGAAGCAGGCATTTCTATATTCCAGCTATTAGGCAAGAACAGGTCTAGTTATAATCTGTTATATGCTTTCCTGACAGCAAAGGTTTTTCTGAACCTTGACCAGGAGGTAATTACCATGAAATCTTGATTCACCTTCTTCTACCTCCTGTTTTCTCCTTTTTCATTCTAAGTGACTTTTGCGTGGAGAAAAGTCAATAGAGTCTCAACCTTAGGCTTTGTACATCAGCCTTCAGATCTAGACCTGTTTCTACCAGCTATATCAGACCATCCAGATGAGCTTAGACACTTACTAGATACTATAACAAAAAAAAAAAAGTGATTAGATTACATGGATTTTTGCTTTGTGTCACCGGTCAAGCACCATTCCATGGTTTCACTATGCTGTACACCCTATGTTTGAAATCCTTGCATAATAGGTGAGATATTCTGCAGGTGTGTATGAAGCTGAAACAAAGCCAAAGAGTCAAAAAGTCTCATGGGTGATCTCTCTTGTTAAGTCATTCACTGAAAACTGTATTGTGTTTTGTTGATTTCACCTTTCCTTTTTCCTTCTAAGTAGTAAAGCTTTTAAGTAAGCTGAGTTTTGCTACTATCAGGGAAAATGGCTTGGATTACAGATGCCTATTTTTCCTAAAGGTTGTATTAAAAAGAGTATATTAAGGTATATTAGTATAGCCTATCAATCGTAAGTTATTAGCAAAGTTTCTAAAGGGATAGATATGTAAAAAAATTCTTAATGCACAGACAACATCAAAGTTGAACACAGAAAGGAGTGGAAACTGCTCTTTCACCTGTATCAGAAAATATTGCCTGTAACTGCTACAGCAGCTGTTGTGCTATCAGTACTGGAGATCTTTCTGCCAATGTACTGCCTGTTTCTTCTGATATGACTGCCATTCCCTGTTTTCAGTTCTTGGCACGTGGACAGATTATTTCTATGCATAATAGTGAGTTTATTTACCTCTAAATTTTGGTTTTGACCAATACATCTGAAAAATAACAGACAGTCATATCATATAATGTTTCTTCTTTCCAAGCAAATTAATAAATTTGCCAAAAGTCTGTGTACAGAGTGCTAGAGATCACAAAGGGCACAGGGGTGCTCCAGCCATGTTCTCTCTGTTGGTATCACCAATACTCATCACCTGCCCCATTGCCTGATCAAGTGACTGTTCAGCTGACAGATAGTTATTAGGGAGGAGGAGTTAATACAGAACTCTCATTCTGTAGTTCAGATCATGACATCTCAGTCAATTTGATTGGGCTTAGCCACACAAGAACATGAGATAGAAGATTTTATGTATTAATAATTTTTTAGAGAAATATTTATTAAAAGATTAAATAATTAATTTACCATGACAATAACTGCTTTATTCTTCTCATCCAACAAACATAAAAAAATCTTAATTTTTAATCTTCACATTATATTTTTGTTTTTTACAGTTGAGAGAAAAAATGTCAATAATTGTTTTGCTGCTTCGTTTTTCTAGACCAAGTGCTATACCTGTTGAAGAATATTATGAAGTGCATTCTAGGAAGGTTGTCAGCTACATTAAACACCCTGAATAGCTCGAGTAGCTCTGATATATAAATTTACATATATAATACCACTGAAAAGCATATCATAAAACTAATATTTTATTTTCCTCCTTTTGCACATCTTGTGGTTCCATCCAAGATGAAATTTAGCATAAGAAATTGTTCTGTGATGAAATAGCTCATCACTCAAAGTCTGCACACCAGTTAGAAAGATGAAATTATTCTACTTCAAAGATGCATGTTCTATTTAGACTCGTATTTTATCACACTAGGCTTGGATCTTAAATATTCATTTTGATTATGTGTTATTTCACTGATTTACTCCCTCATTAATTCACTCCTATAGTAATGTGATCAACTTCAATGGATATATTTAAGCTGTTACATATATCTTATCTCTTTGTGCTGCACCAAATTCCTCCATCAAAATAGTCAATTAAGAAAGAAAATCAAATTTCTCTTAATCTCGCACTAAAGCATAATTATTTCCTTGAAAAAAACCCACAACTTAATTATGAAAATGAATCCATGAATTATATGAAGACATGTGGATAATACTACAAATCAGCATAGCAAATGAAAAGTCAACACAGTATTCATGTTTGATTTAATACATCAAAAGTGAAGCAAGAGTCTGTATAGAACACTCATTGGTCATATCATCTGAGAGATATATAATACTGTAATGAGTGTTGATAAGAAGATAAAATGAGATATATCAGTGTTGCTACTTAATGGTTTGTAAAGTCTGTTTACTATTTGCATTCACTTTGGTGTCTCAGTTACAAAGGTAGCATGGTACAAAAGGACTCAGAACCTCTGAATTTTTTCCTCTCCTCAACAAGATGTTTTTGATGAGACTTAGGGCAGAATCAGTTAGTCAATTTATTCATTTTCAAACAATCTGAAGGAGTTAAGTACTCTTATCTCAGTGGAATCTATCATCTTTTAGCCCCTTGCTTTCTCAGATGATTTTGAAAATTCTATGTCCTTTCCCTGATTATCCATCTATTGAATAAAACATAAAATTTACTTATCTGGAGTATCCAATACGAAAAATGTGCACACATCTCTGAAAGATGATGATGAGGTAAATATAATCATTGGGAAACATGGGGTTAGATTTAGGAATAACTTAACTGCCTCCTAGCAGAATGTAAGATTGTTTAAAAAAATATGCTTTTTTTTTTTCTCTAGGAAAAATGGAGTACACTGTAAGTCTTGATTTTACAGTAAATATAATGCCATTCAAATCACAGCCAGTTAAGTCACTGAAGGCAAATTCTTCCTGTTTGGTTTTTTTGGTTGTTTTTTTTTTTTTTCTACTTTCTTCCTTCTGGTTCTTTTTCTGATTCAGTCACCAACAACAGCTACAAGACAGTAAAAGCAGCTACAGAAAGTCCGTATTTTCAGAAGCAGAGAGTACTTTCATGTTTTATTTGTGTCATAGCTGTGGCCAGTGTGACAAGCTGGAATATTACAAGGATTGGTCATCAGTGAAAAGTGATATTTCATATCACAAAGAAAAAAAAAATATTACACAAAAGACAGCCCATACTTAGTAACTCCCATTTCTCTTCTCAGCGCAATTAACTTACATATTGATGAAAGAGAATTCCAGGCATGGCTAATACAAAATACTTTTAAAGTACTTGAAAGTACCTATGATTGACAATAGTTTAATCTATCAATTAAAAAAAAAACCTGAACACTTCTGCTAAAGTGTCTACAGATATTTCATGTAGATTTCTTACAGTGCCATGAATGTTTTTTTCAGTTTCTGAATTGGGAATCTTCTCTACCTCCTTCTAATGAAATAAACATCAGCTATTTTTTTATTTTTTTAAAAAATAAAATGAAATAAAATAAAATGAAAAAGGATTTTCTAGCAATTTATTAACAAAGTCATCTGATTGTTTTGTTATTGAATGCCTTTATAACTTGTAAAAGCTTGGAATTGGGTTTGAGAAGATATATGTATATACAAAATAAATAGAATCATTGTGTATTGTGTTAGTATTATGAAGGTGAATAAAAATAGATAGCATCTCAATTGAATAAATTCATTGTTACCAGCTTGAACAGAAATCATAACAGGGATAGAATACTGCCATAGTTTGGCTAGATAATACAGTTGCAGATAATAGACAGTTTTATCCATCTTAGAAAAGCTGCAGAAGAGTCATTGAGCATCTTCAAGGTCAAATGTAAACTTGACATCGTATCGCTTATACAGCAATGTCAGAAAATGACACTTCACTGCTATAAATTTATTAGTGTGAATAAAGCCTTATTCATTCTTTGCATTTTGAAAGCAATATGGAAATATTAACTCCTTAATCCTCAAAATACCCTAGGAAAATTGTTAAATGCAATACAGTAGAACAGCTCATGGAAATTAAAAAAGGAGAAAATTAAATTAATAGTTATAGAAAAAGTCGATATAAAAACTGAATTAGATTAAACATTTTCCATGTTTCTTATGTATTTCCAGTCTGTAAGGACACATTGAAAAATTTTCATTAGATCAAAACAGCAAAAGAAGAAACTAGATGGCTATATAAATTCCAAGTGCCTAGGACCTGCTATTACTGAAAACAACTTTACAGGCTTTTACATGTAAAAGTAAAGATACCAATGAAGACCACAAAATTAAATTTAAAATTGACTGATGATTCATCTGAAGTTCTCTGTTTCATTAAACCGAGACATTGCTATTTCCTACCTTTCCTAATACCTTGGGCAGACATCTTTTTTTAATGAATTAGTTACCAAGTTCATTCAATAAGGGTCATGAGACATCCCAGAAGATATACTAAAAGTCGTATCTTTCCCCACTAATTTAAAAGACACAGCTATTTTCTTAATGCTGCCTTAGTTTCAACAGTAGGGGAGGGCTAGTGATATGGTATTCCAGATCTATTTTACTCTAACTTTTACAATGTCCTAGATACGGGTTGCGTCCCATCCTCCTAATGTCTTAGGCAATACCAACACATAAATACCTTGGTTATTCTGCTCTAGGATTTTACTTTACACTACACTACTGACAAGACCTGATCTTCCACCATCCACTTCCAATCCATCTTTGCCCAGGACTCTAACTGTATACCTTAAAACAATTACTTATGCCTTTGTTGCCCTAGGACAGTTTATTTCAAGATAAATTTTGAAGATAATTCAAAAGTGGAAAATCTGAAGTTTATGGAAAATGCAGGAATGGGATTTACCCCATATCTAACTCCTGATGCCTACAGCACAGATCTCTGTATCTGAGCTAGTTATCTTAACTCTACAAGCAATAGAAGTAAATAGATACTTCTAGGACACAATGTGTCTCATCTTAATGTGGATATTTAAAATGCATCAGATTAATTTTGTCTCGCATGCACCTATTACTTTCCATTAGCTATAAATGGAGTTCAGAATGATCCCCTGTCTACACTGTAGGCATATAAAGTTAAGTGACATTAATCTCACCTTATGTACCCATATTAAAAAGAATGAAAATACTTCTTTGCTTTCTGTACACCAGAATGGCTTTCCTTATTATATTTTTTTGAAGTTTCTCCATATGAACTTTTCAAATTTATATAATTTTTTTTCAGAGCATTTTAGGGATAGGTTTTTCATATTTTACTCTAAGAATTGTGTTCCTTGAATTTTGAGCCCAGTCTTTTCCCTGAATATAACTAAACTTGCTTGTGTAAGACTTACATGAGAGTTTTAGCTTCTAGACATGTTGCACACCAGTATGGTCTCCTAGAAAATTTACCGTAAGTAAAAGTTAATGGAGTTCATGACTTAAAAATAAATAGTGGATGCCATAGAAATTTAGAAATTAACTTTTATATCTGATTTGCAGTACGCCTCAAAAGTCTGATTCAAAGTAAAATGGCCATCTTCAATGGACTTTGACACCAGACTTAGAGTAATCACAACAGGTACCGCGAAGTTTTATGTTGTTTTATTCACAGAACAAATAAGTGGATCTCTGCATATACAGTGAACAAAGGATATATCTTTTATAATTTATGCTGTAATAAAATTGCTTAGAAAAATAAATGTAAAGTAAATAAATAAAAGTTAATATTGAAATAACAAAAAACTCAAATACTAAATGAAGGAAATCTGTCCTATATAAAATGTTAGGTATCTATAATGAAATGGTAACTAATGGCATCCACCAAAGCAACAATTTTAATCCTGAATCCTTTCAGTACAACAAAGACCCTATGTAGTCAGAAGTCAGTAGTCATCTGCTCACTATTTGAAACTACAGAATATAGAAAAAAGTTTTTAACAAAGTAAAAATGTATTGGAAAAGACAAAACTAGATTCATTTGGGGAAACTAAAGAACTTTTACACCTTTTCCCATTGCATCTATTGGGAAAAGCTGGTGTAGGAATCTCTTTTATGGAACGTAGTCACAATATATTAACTCTGCCCCAGTTAGGTGAGAACTAGCTCCACACTATCAAAACTACCAAGCAAAAAACTACCAAACAGTCATTTTGATCACATTACCTATGTTAACTACTGATCTTTTATAATCACAACATACTTTAAACAGTGGATTGGTATTTTCAAAATCTGTGAGCTATTTTTATCATTAATGCTCTACACAGTAACTAGCACTTAGCTCTATCATTTAATATCTTTTTAGAAGGAAAACTGTAAGTAATTTAAAGTTCATGTCAAGTATGTCTCATTTATAGTCAAGCATCTTTCTTTAGTGTAAATATAAAACTCTCATTGTCCTGAGCATAAAGTAGAAGCATAAAGCTCATTGACTTTAGTCCATCCAGTTAGCAGATGTAGTTGACATTAGAAATATACAGAAGGTTTCAACCAGCAAATATTACAGATCTCTAATCTGGAGTGAAGTAGGCGTTTAAAATTTATTATGTGTTAAAAACCGCATCTTTTAAATGGATTTTTTTTTAATCTCCTTTTTTTTTTTCCTACCTCATCAGGGCATCTCAGCTTACAGAAATATAGCCAGATTAAAAAAAGCTAGAGTATTGCTTCCAGAACAACAACAACAAAAGGAAAAGGCTTCTCAAGTTAAGTTTGATTTCGATGAAACACTCACTAAGAATGACCCAGATATGATTACTGGGAGACCTATTCTTCTCAAAACTAAGTATTATAAAAAGGATAACAGTATATGAAATAAATCAGATTTCAGTGTTAGTTGCTGCTGCAGACTATGAAAATAAATGCTTTAAGAAAGCATTTAGTATTGGAATTAAAAAAATAAAAAAAAAAAAAAGGAAAATGTAAAATACCTGCAATGGTGCTTTGCTTCTTGCATACCCCTTGCTTGAGCATGTTAATGTCTTTATAGCATAGTCTTGAATACTGTGCTTTGATCATCTATTCCACCTACAGTAAAGACCTCCTGCAGAAAACTTATGAATCACTAATTTAAAATGGATAGCTCCCACCAACCAGGAATAATAAAATGTATTTGCTGACTTCCTACCTAGGGTCTATGAGGAAAAAAAGAAAACCCAGCTTCAGCCATTCAAGCTGAAGCTGGATTTAACAAGCATAGATCTGTGTGAACTAGGGATATCTAAAGAGCCAAAGCTCAATTAATGGCACCTAACAGACTTAGTGTACTCTTTCATTTCACAAAGCATTTGTCATTTCATGTTATAGGATTTTTATGCAGGAAAACTATGGAAGGATCCTTCTGATCTTCAGCTAGGAAAAGAGCCATTTTCAACTGATTAATCTAAGAAAGAAAGATTCCCGGACACAAAACCACTTGTAACCCATTTTCTGCCTTGTTGGTCAAGTCCTTATATTCCACAGGGAATAAGGGAATTTTCTTCTTTTTTTTTTCTTAAGGTCAAAAGTTTACTACTTCTATCACTGCAGACCTGTCCCTAGGAGTTTGTAAGACCAAATTATAATAACCAAGGCTTGGAAAAAGAAGAAAAAAGGAAAAGAAAAAAAAACATAATCCACCTGTTAAGCTTTAGAAATTACTGAGGATGATAGAATGGAAGTAACTGAAGTTTCTACTATTAGTATTTTTGGCAGTGTTCTGCTTTGCTTAACCCTGATTATTTGAGACTAACCCAAAATTAATTATTAATATTTCCTTTATAGGTGCTTGCTATGATTACTACAAAAGAGTTCCGGAAACCTTTGCAAAGAACCCTAATGGTATGCCTTCCAAAAATCTGCAATTTATTTTCTTCAAAGCTTCAGGTAACTCCCTTGTTCCAAGACTGCAAAATAACAATGACAATAAAACCAGGTTTTCTAGGAGAACACAGAAAGATAAGATGAGAAGGCAAATCTGACAATGAATTTATTCTAATGCTCACTTCCAAAGAGGTGTGTGAACTTACCACATGTCACTAGAACATTGCAAAATAGT
Organism: Tetrax tetrax; assembly: GCA_009806455.1. Lineage (NCBI taxonomy): Eukaryota > Metazoa > Chordata > Aves > Otidiformes > Otididae > Tetrax > Tetrax tetrax. Next base: position 53,339 of record WHYT01012947.1, read on the forward strand.
CTTTCCATTGAGTCTCACCTTTATGAAGTGCTAAGTTTTAAACATACATCTATTATGCCTCAGCATACTCTCAGTATTCCTGTTTAACTAGGAAACCATTTTTTTAAAAAAAATTAAACAATAAATCTAACCTCCATAGATAAAGATACTTATTTCTGTTGGAAAAAAAATCCAAGTCCTACATTCTATCTTATGAGATTTTCTTCAGAAGCCATGTGTTTCTTAGACTGAAAGAGACTACTATTGCACTATTGACCATGTTCATACTTAGGCCCTCCCTCAAAGGTGCATTGTCCTAACTTTCAGAAATCAATTAGACATTCATGTGCATGTTGAAACATGCAGAAATTCTAAGAAAAAGTAAAGCATTTGAACATAGTATATTGTTATACTTTAAGAAACTATTTCCACCACATCATCGTCATCATAATTTTTCTAAACTAATAGTTATCCTATCCATTTCTGGCCTCTTCCACCACGTTTTCTGCACAGTTTGATGTAGTGTGATTTTGAGTCATATATGAGTATTTCTCACATACTCTCATGTGTATCTTGCACAGCTTTTCTTCTAATATAGCCTTGTAAACTTTCTTCAAAGAATGATTTATGCAAGATATAAAAAGTGCTACATTCACATGTGAAAATTATACTACAATATTGTTCTCCTAGGAGCCATAAACAGATCAGAGTCCAGTTTGTGCTATGAAAAAAGAAATATGAACCTCGCTGGGACTTTTAATCACAATACACCGGCTCTGAATGGAAGATCCATTTTTTATCACATCCCGCTGGACTAACAAAAATCTCCTTGTTTACAGAAGTTAATTTAAAACTTTTAGCAGAAAGAAAAGGATACTGAAGGTGTTGCCCAACTTTCAGTCAAACTTGGTCTTATTCCAAACAAAAGCCAATGTGCATTGTTGTGCTGCATTTTCAAATCAATTGTTTAAAACTATAGTTACTAGTAAATATTTTTTCTGTGTTCTAAGATTGTTAGGAAATACCCTTACAGAACTGGGAATAATTTTATTCTGCATAGTCTTCTGTGGATGTAGAGAAAAGTGTAAACTACATTCTCATGTGGTCTTACTTTTTGGTCAGTGGCTTTAGCCTCAGATCTGCACTGGTAAGTTCACTTAATTGCAAGAGAAAAGCAGTGAATCCACTAGAAAATTAATTCTTCAGCACTGATTTTATTTAAATGGAATATAACCCCCCAAAAATCTCACAAAATACCACTCCAAATGTCATTCTAGTTAACAAAAAAAGGCTCTTGAGATTTTGCCAATGAAAAAAAAAAATTGAGAAACACAGTAAAGAACTTCTAACCTCTCTGTAGGATTTTTAGACTTTTAGGTAAGGCTTGAATAAAAAAAAATCTGGAGCTAGATTACAATTAAATTAGGACTTCTGTTGACTGTAGACAACAGGATAATCAGTTAGGAGGCAATGTTACAGATTCCTAGATTAACCCTAAATATTTTTTTTTCTTATGGCAATAGGACAAATTTTTTGTACTTTATAACAGTATGGGAGATTATTTCTGACTCATACTAGGATTGCATACATTGGACTGACAACCATAGTGGATTGGTAATATGAAATGGAGGGAAAGAGTTTGCCTCTAGGAGAGATATTGGTCATTGTTATGAACTACTTCAATCACAATGAGAATGTAACGGGAATTATTTTATTTTAAATCATGCTTATAGCTGAAGAGATGCTTTGGAAATAATTCCATGCAGAGAGGGAATCTTCTTGGTCTGTGTTACAACCACATACTCATCCACGTGCCATATTTTATGTTGAAATACGCATGTTAGTTACTATCTGCTAAACTCTGATTAATACTTGTCCTGATCTGTCATTGTTCAAAAACTGATGTTAGATGTATATATTCAGATATATGTGTGGACATCACCAGTCCACTCTCTCATGCCAGACAACTGAGATCTGAAGTTTTCACTGCTGTAATCACAGCTGTGTAAGACTGAGTTTGATTGAATGAATAGAGCATCACTTGCCCTGGCTTTTCTTTGTTGCCAGAAACTTAAAACCTGTATTATACAAATCAATGGCAATTAGAGGACTCCAATTTCAATTTCTAATACTATGATTTTTTCTGTTTTGCTATTTAGACTGTCTTTAGATTCTTTTCTTATATGAAATACTTAAAAATTAGTTTTCTCAACCTTATTATCTGAGAAAATTTACCAGAAGTCAGAGGATAAAAGAGAAGCAAAATCTTAGAGATCTTAAAAAGATCTTAAAAATCTTAGATACTTAAGAACAAAGATCTCAAGAACTATATAGTAGTGTATACATAAAATCCAACAGTCTATCTAATAATGGCTCAAAGATAGATTCAAGAGGGACTGAGTCAACTATAGTAAAGTAAGACTAGTCAAAAGTAAGTATAGTCAAAATGTGAAGTTTCATACTTACACTTAAATACATTTTACTCGTTTAAAGTTAGAGTCATTTTTATTTTTAGACTTTTTTTTAGCAATTGTTTGGCAGAATTTTGGAAAGAATTACTTCATCTACTGTTATATTACTTCAGCACTTGCTTAATGTGCCTAATTATTCTGAAGCTATTATGATATGACAGTTTAGTAACATTCAAAATTATTACCTATCCCTGTTTGTACAGCTTCTAAATTTGTACTGTCTTCATGACATCAAGCGTAGCTAACATGATTTATTTCTGCCATCACGATAAACTATCTCTAAGGTCAAAGGTCTTTAACAGAAGATTTTAAATCAATGTTATATAAGAGCTGTGGATATTAACTTAAAAAATAATAATATGCTACATCAAGTACTCTTGAAAGCATTATGAATAATACAAAGATAATGTAAGCACCTAAAATGAAATAAACCAGCTTAATTAGAATTCTAAAATTCTAAACAAATTTGAATCTCTCTCTCACACAGAAACAACTGCTGAAACAAAATGGTAAAACAGTCAACCTATCAGGTATTGTGAACAATTCTGTCCGGTCTACAATGCATAATAAAATAGGATACAGTATGTTCTTTTATCATGCTCATTTTGATTTTAAAATACAACTTAGGAAAAATTCCATGCTAAAGTAGAAACTAAAATTCCTTGTTAAATTTTAACTGATACTTCATTTTCTACATCAGATAGTACACATAAGGACACTTAAAAGGCACAACAATAAATTTTGCCATATTCTGAGCTTCTTTATAATGTAAGCTTTTAGAAAGACAATTTAAGCTTATATTCTGAGCTTCTCTCTATAATATTATGTCATGTTTGTATGCTGTTATTTTATTTTTGGAGAAGTGTGAACAATTTCATAACAGATGTAAAAAATATGGGATAGTATATGCATACAGGCTGCTTACAAATATTATGGTCAGATATGAACTTCAGAGAATGGGGCACATCCCCATCGTATAATAACATAGTTCAAACACATTTTCTAATGGTATCATATTGAACATAACTTCATTTGCTGTATTTTCATTAATTGTAAAATTTAACCTCACCTTACATATTCACAGTAACTTCACTGAGCTTATATTTTACTTTTCTCTTGCTACTGTGTGGTCAATATAATCTGTCCTACAGTCAGAAAGCATATGCTTTTTCAGAGATATGAATATGAGAGTCAAGTAGACAAGGATGCTTTTAAAAATTTTCAAATAAGCCAAATAGTCATGAAATAATTACATTTCATTAAAGTGATTTTTTATTCCTAAATCTGTTATTATTTTCCCCAATCACTATCAATATTGCAAATGATCCAACCATACAGGCAGGACAAAATATATCATAAGTCATAATGTCTATCTGTCAAAATATAAGATGTATGGATTTGTTTAATTAGAGAGATGGGACTAATAGAAGTTTTATTTAAAGACTGCATTTTAAAAATGCACTGAGAAGGTTACCCTAAGAGGTGACTCTGAAAATGTAATGTCTTTAAAATGCATAAGGTAGTAGAAACCAATCAACTGAGAAGAAGCAAATATAAACCTGGTGAAAACATTCAATATTATCACTAGTTTAGTTCTCTAATTTCCTAAGACAAACAGGACTATGACTTCCACCAAGGAACATCCATTGTTTTCATTGCTGCCCTCCTGCCTTTCCTGATTTTTAAATTAATCCCACTTATTCTTTAAGATTTATCAAAAGAAAATATGACAAGGAGGCTATTTGCTCTTAAAAATAACTTATCTGGGGAAATGAGGGTACAACAATGTTCCTACCTGCTCCTTTTCACTGCAGCATGCTTATAATTTAATCTCAGTCCGGACTGATGTTCTAGCATCAAAATAATAAGTATTAATCCTAACTGCTAATTTTAAATTCTTAATGTTCTCATTTGTTTCTCAAAACTTGCATTGACAGAAATGCTTTTTTAAAGTAAACATTGCTTTTACATGGACAGATCTCCAAGGATTTAATAAAATCTGTTGGAGCCTGAGAGAACTCAAAATCTGTATAGACTCTATTCTTATTTTAAAATCTACTTAGCAGGGAAAAAAATAATAATAAAAAAAAAAAGGTGAATCAGCCCTGAATGCAGAATAAAGCTCTTACAAAATTTGAATATTAGGGGATAGATGACCAATGCAGAGGACGCATCACTGGTAGAGAAATATAGCTCAGTTAATAACCAAAGAACAAATGAAGAAGTACATGCCTCAGTACAATTGAAAGTACAGTCTACCTCTAGGAATAAAGAATGCAAACCCTGCTCACAGCCTTGAGGACTCTTACAATGCAAATAACAATTCTGAAAAAGATCTGAAAGCAAGAGAATAGTGGACAGAAGAAAGTGGTAAAGAAACAGTTATGCCTGGAGTTTTCATTGTGACACAGAAAAAAGAGTTAACCAAATCCTTTGAAGGCATATAAAGAAATGCAGAGGTTACACTTCCTCTGTGTTTTGCTCTAACACAGCTGTCACTGAAATTCTGCACCTACAGTACAACAAAGATGTTGGAAAAGATGGACAAAGTCAGGAAAGCCAAGTTATCTGCAAAATCATCATACACTAAATATAAATCTGTTCATATCTTTATGAATTTAATTAAACAGTGACTATGAACATTTAAACAAAACCACAGAAAACCTTAATTCTAGTGTTTCCTGATGCTTTTAAAAATAAACTAGAATTCTACCACAGAAAACCATGGGGACCTAGATGTAGTGTCAGCAGCACTTCAAATGTAAACAAAGTACAAGTATCCATTAAAACGCATTAGCCTTCAGTTTAATGAGAAATATTTATTTATTAATATGAAATATTAAACATATTCCATGGAACTTCCTCTTTCATAGATTTGGGGGATTCTGGAGAAACAAAAAAGATACAATAAATTTATTCCTTTTAATATTATTTACTTATATACTAAAATGGTTATCACGATGATACCTTTTTTCCTCTAACTTTCTTAAAGCTTACAGTAGACCACCATAAAATCCCTTTTTTATTAGCCTCGTCCATCATAAAAGAAACTAGAGTAGTAATTTTAACAGATCCACAGAGTTTTGGCATAAAAAAACTCAATAACACAACAAGCTCTTGGCTATATACTAAACTCTACCTCTATTTGATATTTGCTGATTAGTAATTTAGGATTTTCAAACTGTCAAAAGTTGCTATGCTCCAAAAGCATTATTTCCTCCAGGGAAAACATCAAGTGACCAGAATTAACTGTTGCATTGCTTTTCTATTACTATGTTTAAAATAAAATGTGTACTGCTTGGGTTGTTATATTTATTTCCTTTTTAAAACAAACAAACAAATGAATACAAAGATGATAAGTTTATCAGCCCAATTTAATTGACTGGATATTTTGGCAAAGTCATTGCATTATTCAAACTTACAAAATCACTCCTGTTGACATCTTGCAGAGCATTCAGACACAGAAGCACTCTCATATAGCTTCCCTTGCTTACGGCAGGGTTGGAGAAGGTTTTTGAGAATCATCAGTCTTGTGTAACAGGAGCTATTGCTGAAGGCATTACAGTTACAAAAGAGGTAATGAAATAGGGTAGTGACAGTAAATTTAGAAAGTACCAGAGTAGGCTTTATTTGAGGTAGCTAAGGGTTGCGGCAATATCTCAAGATACCTTCCTAGGTGCATGGGTTACTCTCCATCTCTAAATCCTGTAACACTCAGTAGTAATGTAAGTGCTAACAAAAGACTCAAAAGAAAAGATGCTGTCGGTTATCACAAATGAGAATGGTGTGTCTTCAAAAAATCAAAACAGTACATAAATAATACATCCTATGTGTATCCATCTAGAGTACACTCTTTAATCGAAGTATATAGTTTTAACAATGTTCTAAATCATCAAGATAAATCACAAAATCATTAAAACTAATCACAATCACTATTTTCAGTCTACTCCTAAACTCTCTGTTTTGTACCGATCACGAATGCAATGTTTCCAACCAGTATGATCCTAGCTCTGAGCTCTTGAGAGAAAGCCCAGCTGAAACTAAGGCCCCACTGCACCAGACAATGTGCAATTACAGACAAACACTCCTTGCCCTGAAGCCTTTATAATCTAACAGAAAACACAATAGTACTTCGTGTTATCAGAGCTGCTCCTGAGTTCTACTCTACACTTATACAAGAGCTACCAAATATTAATTCAGAACAGGTTTTAATATGTGCTAAGGATTCTCGTAGATTACTTAAAGACAAAAAGGTCTTGAATGGTTTAGATGAATTTAGAATTAATCCTGCTCCTCTTGAAGTTAGATCTACTAAATCAGATTGTTTTTTTTTTTTTAAAAAAAAAAGGTTACTCCAGAAAGGGATTTTGCCTTTGAAGGCATAAAGTCTCTCATGCTGTTTCAGCCTCAGACACATTTATAACAAAACACCCTTAGCTGTGATTTTTCTTAAAGGTGTCATTTACTAAAATACCAGTACTAAAAACATCACTTAAACAATTATTTGCAAACCCTCCTGTTAAACTCAATTATTTACATACAGTGTACAGAACAAGTCTTTTCCATCTCAGATATGAAAAACAACTGTTAAAGGAAAAATGTCTTGTGCAAGCTATTTCAGACAAGTGTCATGCTTATTGCAAAAGTACAGAAAGAAAATTTTTGTGATCAGAATTCTTTGTTTATCTTACAGTCTTCAGTAATAAACTGCGATCTAGTGGCTCCAGACAGGCTGGACAAATGGAGCAATATTTGGTTTTCATTTAAGACATCTGTGAGAACTGAACCATGAGATACAAGATGAACTTACTAATGAGAGACAAGACAGATATTTTATCAAAAATGTAGTAGCTGGCATTAATACGTTCTTAGAGTCTAGCCACTAAGAAGGAACAGAGAACCACCTTGTCTTCTTATGGAAAGCAATAGAACATAGTTATCCAGTGCCAACAAATAATGAAAAATAAATAAGTAAAACTGATCACCTAACTTATATTAAAGAATCAGCATCTTTTTTCCAGCTTTCAGTAAAATAAAATTTTTTTGAACTGTCTTACATAACACAGGCAAATAATAGTTCCCATTTCCACTGCACTAATGGGAAACTAACATTCACAGAGCCCTTTGCTCATCTAAGGATCTTGCAATTCAGAAACATTTTTACTGCATAACCAAATTGTTTCCTGAATATTCGAATTTCACTTCTAATACCACCTCAATAGCAGAACCTTGCGCAGTTTTTGGTACACCTCCTCTATAAATGTTTGTTTACGCTATATTTCCACTAAAATGACACATAAGTCAGTTGAATTTGACTATCCACTCTTGAAAGGATATGGTGAGATACCTTATAATACTGTGAAATTGGCAGATATTTGCCATCCTAATATAATAATTATATATTGGAAAAGCTGCTCAAAATATATTCTTTTTCATTTCTTCTTTCCCTTCTCTTAGCATTTTTTGACAGGAGTGTCCTATAAAAATTAACATACTGTAACAGTTTGCTACCTTCATTAAAAAAAAACAAACAGCCAAACAAAGCAAAACTCAATAAACCATTCTGAAATCTGCAAAATTCTGAGATTCTCAAATATATAGTCAGAAGATGAGTACAAGTCTATCATATTCTTGTTCCAATTAATGCATAAACAGGAATTTGCCACACTCCGCAATTCATTACACATTCTTAAATCATTCAATAAAAATTGAAGCTTTTAAAGAATCTGAGTATGTGAGACAAAAGTACATATTTTTTCTCCTTTTAATCAATCAAGGAAGATTTGTTGTTTGAATTCCGAAGATATTCAGCAAATGCTAAATACTTAGACCTGTAAAATAAAATTTTTTTTCTATAGTAGTCTCACTTGCATTGTGAAAAGTCAAATAGATTTTCAAAATTGTATAGTTTTTAGAAATGTTTTTTCATCCATTGCAAGTTTAGATTTTGAGTGACAAGCTACAGCAGTTCTGTATTTTGTTCCTTTTTTTAGAAGAGTAACTAGGTAATAGAATACTTCCTGCCAGAATAAATATAACAGAAAAAAAAGGTTGAAATCAAACAGTGTCTACTATAAACATCTAACATTGTCCTAAAATTCTGCCATATTTTTTTTTACGGAAATAATACAGGGGTTTTTTTTTTTATTTTTTTAGTTTTAGAAAGAAAATTGATTGCATACTGTGATGGTTTAGCCTGAGTTACCGCACAGCTTCTTGCTCACCCTCCCCCTTCCCTAGTGGGATGAGGGAGAGAATTGGGAAGAAAGGAAAACTTGAGGGTTGAGATAAAGACAGTTTACTAGAATAGCAAAGGAAAACTACAATAATAACAAAATATAAGGATGCTAAAATATACAAAATGAACAATGTACATTTTCTCACCAGCCAATGTCCCAATAACCGATACAGCCCGTCCCGAGCAATGATCAAGGAAATGGAACCGAGCAGCAAGCAAAGGAGTGAAAAGGAGCCAGCAAGGTAGAGAGAATGATGTCAGCGACCGAGAGAGAGAGAAGATGGATGCCCCCACCCTGGCCAACCACCACTTACATACTGAGCATGACGTTTATGGCATGGAATACTCTCTTTGGTCTGTTTGGGTCAATTATTCTGTCTGTCTTTCTCCCAGCTTCCTGCATCTGCACATTAGTGAAACTTGGAAAGCCGGACAGTGTCCTTGTTCTCATTAGCAACAACTCCTATCATCAGTGTGTTTATCAACCTTCTTCACATCTGAAATCTAAAACACACCAGCTACTAAGAGGAAAATTAATTCCATCCATGCCAAAACCAAGACAGTATCCACCCCTTTTCCATACCATTTATGTCATGAATACATACACCACTGCAAGCCAGCATGATATGAGCAACAAAGTAAGAATAAATTTCTTCAAGGAGCTGTGAACAGGACAAACAGAAGAAGTAGCCTCCATCTATTTTTTTTTTTCTAAAAAGTAATTGTTAGTAATTACGTATTTGAGAACTCTTTAACAAAACAAGTCAAACAGTTTTAAAGAAACAAAGTTTTGGAAAATAATTAACTCAGTTTTCAGTCCGATTTTTTACAGTTTATATGATTGAGCTCTCTCATTATCTGTTGGTCTTTCTTTCACCCTAACCCTCCCCCATAGCTTTAAATATTCTGGCTCATTTTCAGCAAGTTTGTCAGAAGATTAGAATTATAATAATTTATGACATTCCATGATTTACTTTTAAAAAAGGCAACCAGATAACAAAAACCAGATACTATTGGTCACTAACAGGGGAACAGGTGTAGTGTGTAGACCTTAGTAAACAGATGGGAATTCACACTAAAACTAAACAACTTATAAAGGCCCCCACAGTGGAAAACATTTCAACTGGAACTTACAGATAAGTGCAAAACACAAAATACTGGGAATTCTTGCTTCAATACTTCCCGTGTTCACAGAACATGCTGGAAAAAACCATTAATTTAAATATTTTTAATTCTCTTCCACTACCTGCAGTGAATCATTCGGTGAATTTTATCTTTGTACTGTGACAAAATATCTAGTCCAATTATGAAAAGATTTATTTCAGCATGAATACATTACTTTGTCATACATTCTGGCTAGTATCAGTGCTGATTCACTAGTATTGGTAACCCTGAATATTCAGAACTTGATGAAATACGCATTCAAGTGAGGAAGGAGTGTACCTGAAGTTAAAAAAAAAAAAATCCAAATTGCTAAATAAAATATTCTTTTTTTTTTTTTTTCCTGGAGAAGTTAACACATCCAATGCTGTCACAGTTCACTTTCAGAGTATCTCAGAAAGGTCAGGTGACCTCCACTCTAGAAGTGATTATTTTTCTCCTTCGCCAACAAAGGAAGATTAGAATTACAAACTAAAATACAGATGCCTACTTTGGACCTGTTTTGGTGAAATGGATCTCGCAGGCAAATATTAAGTAGGAAAGAAGTATGTTGGAAGTTTGCTATAGGGCAAAAGTAAATATTTTATTTACACTACTCAAGCATGTTACCACTAATTCCACATCTGCTACACTGTGTCTCTCTATATAACATAACCTCTTGGAGAAACAAATGAACTGACAAGTTTATCTGACATGAACAATAAATAGCAAAATAGTCTAGCCAAAAGCTCCATTCTTCAATATCCACTCATCAGTGGTCAAACTCATACACAACTCATTTGACTCCTCTCCTTATATTAACAAATAAACAAACATCTCCACAAAGGTGCCTATCAAGGCTGTCAGTAAAAAGGAACTCAGTGGAAAACACCTAAGTGCAAAAGACAAAAGACAATTCATCACAATATGACAAAAATTATCTTCCAAAATTAGGACAAGTAAATTTAGCTAAAGTATTTTTTAGACAGTTTAAGGGCAGATGCTGATCCTTTGCTGTCTGCTCTGCATATGCATCAAGGTTTTCATAAGTTAAGTTTTCATAATACAAGTTTTTTTAAAAAAACAGTTGACTTCTTAAAGCAACATAACATTAACCTGATGTCTTGGCCAGTGTGCTTACTATATGGCTTTACTTTATGTCTCTGTCTAAAATAAGATGGTAATGAAAAGCCATATGTGATGAATAGAGATTGCAAAATCTGTTGGGATGAAAGGTACTAAATAAGATTAATAAAGCTATCAATGAAAAGGTCCGCAGCAAGACCTATTTGTACTAATTTATATAACTAGTATGTATAGAATGTTATTCCCCAAGAGTATTACTTTTCCTTGATTGTTTTATGTAAGCAATTTTAATGGCTAATTATTCACATGAGAAGACCTAGAAAGACTCCCAGGCAGATCAGTCATTAAGTGACACAGCTCAACTCTCATAAGTTTGTCTTATCTTCACATCTATGCATTAACACCCACAGATTTAATCATATACCATAGTGATCTCTAATGCAATAAGAGATGTACTTTTGAAAGATTTATGGAAGCAGATTGGATAAATATTTTGTTAGGCAAAGGAACCGATATAATCTTCCTTCAAAGTAGTCATTCATTTAGTCACTCATTTCCCAAAACTTCCAAGATGTGGTCAGATTAACTACTCTATTCACACGATGGTAAAGCATTAATAAATTTTCTGAATCTGAAATGTATTATCTGTACATGTCACTGATTATAAATGTCCAGATTTGCCCAGAAAGTAAGACAAATTCTTTAGTCTGAACTGGTGAGGATGAATCCTCCAAACAGGAAGCTACAGTCAGTTACCAGGAAGTTTGAATGATCCAGTCTCAGAACATTGTTTTCTCCAAGACAGAGAAAAAAAATCCATGTTTATTCATTCTTGTCATGTATAAAAATTACGTCACGAGGCATCTATATGTGCTAATACTTATTTCAAAAAGTTTAATAATGAAATGTTTGAAATATGCATCCTAATTAATTACTTACAAGATTTAATTTGGGTATTTGAATAAACAATGCCAGGATTTACAATAAAACCTAAATATAAGCTATGAATTGTCATCTAATGTTACAAAAGTAGGCAGAATGACACAAGCAACTTTAAATTTATTATTACTCATAGCCTTCAGGCATTTTAATGTCCCACTACCAGCAACAAATTAATTAAAAACTTTTAATAGGATACAGTAAATTAAGAACAATGTAGAACTCTGTGCAGTAGAGAATAATTAAATAACTGATATAATTATGAAATACTATTTCTTGTAGCTTGACATGAGAAGAAAATGTTTTTACTACAAATTCAGAATAAACTATTTTGATATTTCATCACTCCCCTTAGTAGTAGCAGCAACAGTGAGGAATCTTTTAACAGTAAAAGAAAGGTTTTAGGAATTTTATATATTCAGAAATGGATATATATAGATAAAACTTATAAAGATTACGGTATTATTTAATATTCTGCTTGGCATAAGAAAGAGCTATTAACTATTTTACTAGGAATTGTGATGTCCTCCTCTTATTAACTGAAAATTAAGTCTTTCATTTACATAGCACTGCATTCAAGAAAGGCCCATGAATTTGTTTTTAAAGTGGCCTTAAATCAGAAAAAGTAGTGCTTTCAACAGTTAGGGCCCACGTGTCTGATACAGAGCCTGCATATATTATTTGAAACATTTCTACTGAGATCTTAGAAAATATGGGCAAAAACCTGAAATCCAATGGGTATCACTCAGTCTAGGTTTTTGTCTTAGGAGCAGTAGTATGCTTCACTCAAGAGATGTTTGTTAAGAGGGTGATACACAGTAAAAAGAAAACCAGTAATCTTCTCTGAATAAATGATCTAGACAACATGCAAGTAAGAACTGATGGCATTCATGTAGGCTGGCTATCACATTTAGAACATTTTACTGCTTAGGTCAGGACATTTAGTCAAAGTACTAAGGGTGTGTAAAATTGTAAGGAGCGTCTCAATAAATAAAATAAAATAAAATAAAATAAAATAAAATAAAATAAAATAAAATATAAAATATAGAAAGGACTGTAGAATCTGTTTTTAACATAATAGCAAGGGAATCGTGTGCTTTTGGTATTAATAAAATATTAGCCAATAATACATTCCTGCCAGACATATATCCTTCCAGATATATCCTTGCAATATGAAGGGCATTGTAGTATTAACCATGATGATTCTAATCAGAGGTTCCTCTAAAACAATGCCAAACTGGTTTCTCATTAATTCCACATTTTATGTTTTCTATCTCTTGTAGAATCATTAAGCAATCATAGACATCTATTTGACCAGAAAGAATATTTTGCTACATTTCTACTATTTCTCTGAAAATATCTCATAACATCAGAAAACACTAGTCAAAATTGAAACTGCTGGAACAAAATTTATCCAAATGGAAAAAATAAATTGAACCATTTTAATTCAAATGGAATCCAAAGTGGAACAAGAAGAATCAGGAATTATTGGAATGATCTTCATCACTCAGTAAAGTGAGAAATAAATCCCACCCAGTTACTACTCTGTTTTTTTGGTATGAGAATACGTGGCCTCAAGCACTGAAACAGTTTTTTTTCTCCCCTATCCTTTCCATTTGTGCTGTGTTCCAGAAAGAATTGTTCAAATTTAGTGGTTATTAAGTTATCAATATCCATATAATCCAATTTAAATATAAAGAGAGAAATTATTATCATGACCATGGCTTTCAGCACCAAAGCCTTTATTCTCTATATCTTTTTACTTTAAGCATCTACAAGACAAAGATGTGACGTTCCTGACATCATACTGCAGTAGAGGAAGGGTCTTGAGAAGGCATCAATCATTCACAAGCCTGTTGCAGGCTTCCATAAGTACTCTAAAATATAAATTTTGGACAATTCAATGTATGAACAATTTAAGAAAGGTCTGTAACAAGCAATTTCTACATCCACAGTATCCTCAGATGACTGAGTATAATTAATAATACCAGCACTCGATAATTTCAAAATCTTATTGATTATTTAAGGTCTTTTGTGACCTCAAAAAATAAACATAATATTATCGATAATTATGACTGTAAATTAAATACTTGATAAATTAGTAATTATATAATAGCAATATTTTTAAAACAATTACATTATAGAAAATAAAGTCCAGCCCTTGTCTGTTTAGTGGGAAGTACTCGTCACTGACCAGTCACAATAGATGAACATCAAGAACACAAAGGAATTGTTTAACAATTCAGACCCAGAACCTAATTATTTCACTATTAAAAGAAAACTGCACCACCATAAATAATAAACTTCCAATCCAAAAGTCGATACTACATATAGATAGCTGAGCAATTCTCAATATCAATGTAAAAAACCAAATATTGTGGATGTTCTGTATTTTTAAAATAAGAATACTAATTTTAAATTCTCAGGTAATGATTCAGGAATGTAAGTTGAGAGTCTAGTTCCGAAACGGTTGAAGAATTCTTCTTTCTGTAGCTGTCTTTTTAGCATTTATCTATGGCACACGAACAACCTCTCTCCTCCTCCTCCACTACTAATTCCTGTTTGCTTCTTTCCTGCATATTAACCTGGTATTAATTTCCAGTACAACTTGTAATTACTTTTTGCATCTAAAATTGAATGTAGATTTGAACTGCAAGGCAGACCACAAGAAAAAAAGAAATTGAAATAACCAATTTTAGACAGATGACTGCAAATGATATGCAGTCATGATAAGATCCAACTATAAAATACAGCACCAGAGCTATCTTGATGATGGTATAGATGGTGTTTCAGGCTGCATAATAGCATGCTATTTTGAGAACTCATGTTCCAGAAAGAGGAATAGGCACAGGAAATAAGAGTCAAGTTGTCTAGCTATCATATGAAAGTAGATTAGAAAACTGCGGCTTTAGTTTACCAAATGAGATCCAATAGGGGAAATTACTGCAGCCTGTAAGAACAGAGGGGGATAAACATCAGGGAGCAGATAAAACTGAGCTACATCTCAGCCCTGGCACAAAACCAAATAAACTATGTGCAAATGCAGGAAGTTGAAGAAGTTAAAGTTGCCAAGCATTAAGGAGTGAAGAGACAGAAAAACCTTTCATTTAGAACAATGAGAGCAAAAACCAAATCTTTAACTACTTTCAAGACAGAGTTCAATATGTTTCAAAAAGATTATACGACGTGCTATCTGTAAAACATCCTTTTAAATCCTGTGTCTCCTAATCATAAAAGAAGTCAACTACAATTTCTTAAAAAATTCTTAGGGAAAAATTCACAATTAGAGTATTTAAGTATTCATGACCTGAAGTGAAACAATTCTACTGTTAGGTTTCATTCACTTTACATATAATGCATAAATGTTGTTTAATATCATGCCATTGTGCAGCAAAAAGGAACACAACTCCACTCCCCAAATACACCTAAAGGAATGTAATTACCTCTTAATCCATATTAACACAATCACCTAATCATACTGTTGACTGGTTCATTTTACATTAACATTTGACTCTCTCTATTTACTGATGTTAATGAATACAGTAATCTTTACTTTTCCAAAGTAGCCTAGAAGTAGTATTACAGATTAGTAATGTTTTGTATATTTTTTTTCTCTAAAACAGTTCCTTGTTGAATACAAGACTATTCACTTGCTTGTGAAAGCATTTTCAAACAAATACTGTTAATTCTGAACATGGTTTACTAAGCAGCATGATCTCATTAATAAAACAAGTTGCTAATCTAGTAAATCAAAACGCTCAGCTGTATTAATGTTTACGTAATGGAAATTCTAATGATCTCTTCTGTCAGCCTCACAGAAGCCTAATACTTCTCAAACAAGACCCAATAAAACACAGAAAGAGCCAACGAAGAGAATGGGAATAATGAAACTTCAGACTAAACATTCTTTCACAAATATTTGTTGGGTCTGCGTACTTGAGGTTAGTTGGCATATTTTCACATTATGTGAATTTTCATTAGAAATGTAGTTTTGTCTGTTGTATTGAACTAAATGAAATGTTCCAGAGAGAAATTAATGAGTTCCTAGGATTTCTAACACAAAGGAAAAAGGAAGAAAGAAAAAGCTTGATGGCCTGCAAAAAGAAAATCTTGGGAGAAATCCATTCAGCAAACATATGTTCAAAATGTTCTCATAAGAAATGAGAACATAACAAATGGATAACACATCAGAAGGAGGCTAGGTCAAAGGGAAATGTAAAATAGCAGCAGTCTTGTTCGACACCGAAATCTAAGCTTCTGTATAACAAGCCATTATGTTAGGGTCTTCCAGTGTAATGTTCAATTCTCTATGAGCTTCTTTCTCAACGATGACAAGGAAATAATGTTTCTGATATGTTGGGACTGTGAAATGTACTACACACACAGTGCATTTAGAGCATCTATGATACATCTTACCTTGGTCTGGGCACTCTCAAAAATCAACCTCTTCTCAGAGAGAAAACATTGTTTTAGAAAGGTATTAGAAAAAAGGAGACAAGCACTTTTTCCACAGATCCATTTTTTTTTTATAAGTGCTCATTTGAAGCTGCTCAAGGATACCAGAATAGTTCTGAGAAGGGGAATGGAGCAGAGGTAAAGCAAAGAAGAAAGGGTAAGGCTTTGTGACGCTGTATTAGTATTCATCACATAGATACTCATGTCTTACTTCAGTATTTTATGCTTTTCAACTAAATGCTTAAAACTGTGGGACAGAGAGGGAGAGACAAAATTTCAGTGGAAATACACTTGAGCTCTGCTACCTTTTACATAAGCAATGAAGAGGATCTTTGTTTGATTATATTCTATTTTCTCAGCCAGATCTTGGATGTCTTCAGTGTTCAAAGCCTTGACAGTCATTTGCAGAAAAATATTTACCTGCTATTTTAACTACGTCAGCTTAATGTTTTACTTAACAGCTATATCTTTTTTTTTTTTTTTTTTACTTGCACTGCATGATTTGGTTTCCTTTTCAGTTCAGCAGTTTTACAGTCAAGAAATAGCAGCCTAAATCTTAAAAAGGTGAAATCAAATATCAAAATTCAAAAGCTATGATTTATTTTTTTTTTGAACTGTAGGCCAAAAAGTAGATTAGTATTGCATTCAAAACAAAATTGTACCTTTAATATTAGACAGACCTGACTTCTTTCAGCCTGAAATACAGTAATTCAATCCAACAATTCAAATGTGCAAATGTCAATTCGTTTAGCAGATTTTTTTTCTTATGCACAGGTAGTAATGTATAATATGAATCCAGAGTTTAGTCAAGCTGTGTTATTCAGCTGAACCTATCAACTTGCAAAACATCAGTTTAAAATTAATTCTTCATACCCATTACCATTTCAATCATACAAAAGGGAAATGAAATAAAGTACCAAGAAACTAGGGTTATTATTTTCCTTACGATACTACTCAAATAGCTTGCAAGATTAAAAGCATACAAATTGCAACTGGACACATAGGAAATAAGTGGCTATTCTGTCACACTGCATTTCACAAAAAACATCTTCAAGGTTCTTTGATTAAAACATGAAACAGGCAAAATAAGCAATACTTGCAAGATATAGTTCATGGAATATTTCTTGTACAGCTCAATGGTTAACCACATTTCTTCCACAAGACTTTAAGTCTAATACTTTTCTGGTCATAAGTATCAAATGGAAACTAACGAGCACTTTAAATACAGACCAAATATGTAAGTATGGAAATACCACAATATACCATGTTATCGCATATTTTACTTCTTTTAAAAATGTATTTTAAAATAAACTATTAAAAATTCTTAGTTAACAAGGACAACAGAAATATATGACCAAAATTGCCACTGGCACTCAACACTAGAAATCTTCCTTAAATGAACTGCAAAACTATACAAAGTACCCAGACCTACAAATTCTAATCACTGTAAAAAAAAAAACAAAAAAACCCAGGAAATGGGTTAATCAAATCATACCTGGAGAAACTGGTTGGTTTTTACATGACCCACATCTCCAGCCTCTATCTGTGCTCTTGACAGCTTCTCTTCAGTTTCAGTTAGCCAATGATTAAAGCTCTTCATGTCACAGTGAAAATGCTGCCACTTTTCCAAAGACTTGTCAAAACATCTGGAAGTATAAAAGGAGATGAAATAACTATCTATTGATACTTTATTTATTGACTACAGAAACAAAAAGAAAACGAATAATGTTGGATGTCTAAATGTGGTGTGATGTTGATGGCATCATATATTTGCATTTCTAACAATTATATCAAATGGAAACATGGCAGAACTTCTGAACAGTGAAATTATCATTAGGTATATGTGTCACAAAACAGTACCTTATCAATTTTTTTAATTCTTTTCAATGGTTAAAAAGAATTACATAGTCAAAATACGTTTTCAATTTACAGCTTTATTAACCCACATCAGCTCACATAATAAATGCAACACCCACAGGTCCCAGTGTAACTGGGTATAACCCTCTGTTTAAGTTATAGTTTTAGAAGAAAACACCAATGCAGATTAAAGGCTCCTAACACACCTTAATAATTTGCTGTAGCTACCAACACTGCAAACTGTCTCTGCTAGCCAATATACTTGCTGTACGTTGTACTATACAATGATTTTTAGATCCATTTTTGAACAAAAACCAGCTTAAAAGATCTGTGATGCATCTGACATACCATATCATAAGATAAAGGATTAAAAATCAGTAGACAGATTCTTATTCCTTACTTCTCAACTTTAGTCTCATGATCCTATTATGATTAAAGGACTTTTTTTTTCTCTTGTAGAAATATGAATTGTAATATTATATGTAATATAGGTGCAAGAGACTACTTTTTAAATGGAAACTGCTGTGGTGACAGATTACCCCAAAGGATCCCATGCATATAGTACAATTCTGCTCCAGTTTTACTGCAAGAAACTCATTCTGTCTGCCTCTCCAATGGATACAAATGTCCTATTATTATTACAGCAAAGAAAATGCAACTCTCTTAAAAGGAATTTCTACTTGTATTGTGTAAAGGGACCCTTTATTAATCACTTTTTTGTATATCTGTTTCATGGTAATTTCAGTTTTGGAAAAAGATAGTTATGCAAAAATTAAAATGGCTGAAATACAAGGATGAGTGAAACAAAATTAAAATATTAAAAAACAGGGGTTTGTACAATAAGCAAGGATGAAAAATATTACTACCACTTCTGCAAGTTTACAGTCCCCTACATAAAAGACTGTATAAGTACTTCTGGCACTTTGGGAAAATCTAATCTGCTTTTGTCCAGAGTGATTGATTTATCTTCTGTTTAAAAATCTTTTTGCCTTAGCCACTGTCATAGAATAGAATCATAGAATAGTTTGGGTTGGAAGGGACCTTTAAAGGTCATCTAGTCCAACCCCCGCCCCGGCAAGGAGCAGGGATATTTCCAACTAGATCAGGTTGCTCAGAGCCCCCTCCAACTTGGCCTTGAATGTTTAGAGGGATGTGGCATCTACCATCTCTCTGGGCAACCTGTGCCAGTGGTTCACCACCCTCATTGTAAAACATGCTTTCCTTATTTCTAGTCTAAATCTACCCTCTTTTAGTTTAAAACCATTACCTCTTGTCCTACCACAACAGGCCCAGCCAAAGTGTTTCTCCCCCACTTTCCTGTAGGCCCCCTTTAGGTACTGGAAGACCGCTATCAGGTCTCCCCAGAGCCTTCTCTTCTCCAGGCTGAACAGCCCCAACTCTCTCAGCGTGGCCTCACAGAAGAGGTCCTCCAGCCCTCTGATCATCTTTGTGGCCCTCCTCTGGGCTTGCTGTCCTGTACTAATGAAATGAAATTAAGACAAGAACTTGCAGAGGGGTTTTGCAGAATACTTATGTCTTAAGGAATTCAGTTATCCTATGTTTTGGATTGCTGTCGAAGTGTGATCACTAATCAGAGATTAGCTAGAATGTTTTGTTAGCAGATTCTCATTAAATATGTTACTGTTGTTTATTTCAATAATCCTCCTTTGAGGGATTATAATAGGTTTTAGGGTATATTTAAAGGATAAATACAAAGATACTCAATTATTTTTCTAGGAAGTAATCTGGTTCTTTATGTACAAACTACACAATTGTTCAAGTGTTAAAGAGTTTAATTCACCAAATAAAATTAGGTTTCTATCACGGAATAAAGACTATCTCTTCCATTGTACTGATGATTTTTCATTTTTTAGAAGAAAATACAAGTTTTTCTTCTCTTCTGTTGGTTATATATTCCCACCATGGTTTTCACATTTTAAACTTTTTTTTTAACACCATACAGTATGAATAACACTATATCTATACATACCTATCTACAGAATGATATATACTTTTCCCTAGACCTCCTTTTTTTGGTAGACAAAAAAAAAAAGATTTATTTTGCTGAACATACTCATATAAAGATGTATTTTGCTTACTTCTAAAATACTCCATATTGTGATCACTTCTGATAAATAATATGCAAAATAGAGTTGAACAGGCAAGCACTGAAACAGAGACTTTGTACTTGTTCTGTTACATTAACTATAAGATAAGGAAATATAAGGCATAGAAAAATCCCACAATTAGCAACCTATGAGAATGACTTTTTTTAAAAATAGAATATTCTATTTTTAGAATAGAAAAGATAGAAAAGCATTTGATCACAGAAAATAGTCGAGATAAAAGTATTCCTTGTACTGTTCTACTAGCTGGTCATCAGACGCTGAAGGAAAAATAATTATTATTTAATTAAAACTTTAAAAAACACATTTTAAAAGAACAAAGAACACTTTTCAGGGTCTAAATTCTGCATAGAGGAGTAACCCTCCAACTATCTGTGAATCAACTCTTTTTATTACTCAAGCAGAAGATGATTCATGGGCCTGAGGTTAATAGCTGCTAAACACCAAAACCCTTATTTGATTTAAAAGAGAATAGTTACTGTTTAGTCCTACACAGTCTAAATATGCATTCCAAAACACTCTAATAAATGATGTGTTCAGTAAATTTCATTGGAAATGGGAACAGAAAAACTATCAGAATAGATCAGGTAATCTTTATTCTATTGATTTTAAGATAGCTCCATGTCTGATAGTGCCACAGCAAAGAAGATGTCAGAGTTCAGCACTGACCGACCAAATGATCAGCCATGCTATTAATAGCGATGACAGATAAAGATGGAGAAAGATGCAGCCTGGGATAAAACAATCATTCATAATACCGAGAATACAGAATCTTAGTAGTTAAAACTAAAAAATACTTAAGAAAAAGATGGACTTGAAGATCAAAAAGTAGTTTATGGAAAGACTCTGCTAAGATTTTATGGGATGATAGCTTCCGACAGAAGCTGACATAAGTCTCTTTGTTCCCTGTGAATTCAAGATGTAGTACGTTTTTAGTATACTGTGAAGCTGTTATTTAAAGAGCATTCTCAGAGATTTTATTCTGGAACTCAGTATCAACCATATAAGAAATCGTTAGAGAAGATCAAATATAAAATAATCAGTGCACAAAACCTGTGTCTATTTAAGAATGAAAAATAGATACAGAGATTTACAGTAATTTCTACACAGTAGCAGTTGGTGGAATACCACTGTTAAGGCATCAAATGAGTACTACAAAACACCTTTCAAGAATAAGCGCAGCTCATGCACTCAAAATATTTTTGTTGAATACATTAGGGAAAGTAGCTTTGAAAACAAAATTTCACCAAAAAAAAGTGTTATGGTGATCAAACATTTCATATACTGTGATAACATCTTATACCTCTGTGGCTTTCTTCCATATTCTCTTCCCTTCATATAGTATAAACCTTTTTCGACGGGTAGGCATTTATTTCCACCTTTGCCCTACCAAGTGAGTCCTTGGGGTTTTTCTCCCCTTATCAAGCAACGCCAACTGGAGACATCACAGATTTCTAACTACTGGCTTGAATGTGGTCTGCTTTTCATTGCTGTTATGAAACTTATGAAACCATAATCACAGTAAAAATCTTACATATGTTTAAATTATGTTCAAAGAAATATATTTCCAGTCCTAGTTAATATTTATGACCGTTCTGGTTAGCTATAGATGAACACAGGAGCTGTTCTAGATCTGCCACGTGTGTTGCATATCTTAGCAATACTGTAAATGGACTATTGATCTAGTTAAAAATTGTAGTCACTCGCCTAACTAATTAAAATTATTGTGATCATTTATCACACTTATCATACTTTATTCTTCAAAATTAGTCAAACTATAACTGAAAAGCATATATAATTTTTTTTACTATCTTACTTTGAATTACAAGGAAAAATCTTAAATTATATTTTAAAAAATCACCTAGAAAATAAAAGTTAAAATCCATTTCTTTTGGTCCAGTATGGTTTCTCATTTTGGACACCATGCTAAAATAGCTTTCCTCCTGTTCTTTACAAAATGAAATTACTCTTCCCAGCATGAGGAAGTTTATCAGCAGCTTAAATGCAAAAATTCAGTAGGAGTTGATAGTAGTCACTGAGTTTGCATTCCAGCACTTGGAAATTTGGCTTTGGCTAATAAGAGTTGCAAGAAGAAAACAGATAAGTTACAATGAGAAGAAATGTATATTTAAACTTCCAAGTTTAAATACTAGTGCTTGTTGCTCGTGTCTTAAAATAACTTGTTACCCTCAGTCTAGTAAGTATAAGCCAATATTAAATATCAGTATAAAGTAGATGAAAATTTTAGACAGGCAAATCCACTAAAAATCAGTACTCTCTCAGTGGTTAAGTGCACTTAAATGCTGTTACAATGATAAGAGAAAAAGTAGTTGTTGCTGCAGTGGCAGGTGCAGGTCCATTCAAATGGGGTGTGAAAGTGAACATCACCATGCAGCCTCACGCTCATACCATGCGTTATCCCTCCCTCCCCAGATACACCTAAGTGAGAGCATTTCCCGCTAAATCTGTGTATTACATCCTTTTACACACAGTACCACTTTAAATAGCTTTTTAAAATTAAAAACAAAGAGGCTTTTGTTTGTTTGTTTTACCATTTGCAATTCTGTTAACAGGTGGTAAGTCCAAAACTCTCAAAAGGAGAAGGCTGATCAGATAAGTTGCTGAAGTCTTGGCACAGCAGAATGTAAATGGTAAAAATTTGTAAGTGAATTCATAAAAGAGCAATGCTCTGAGGACTATGAAAACTCAGAAACTGATTGCCTCAGGAGCTGCCTCAGGAACCCCCAAGCACACAATCTGGAGGTTAGGAAAGTGTCAATACAGGCCTTGCGACTTATGTATCCTTACCCAGGGATCCACCCTTGTTTGCTGACAGAGACAAGTCATTGAGTTAAAAAACCCCAGTGCACCCATTCATCTGCTTAACCCCTTTCCCTTTGACGAGTATAAGTGAAAATGGTGTGGACAGTAAATGACTGTCCGATATTTGGGCAGTATTTCTTCTTTGATGTGTCCTCCTCTCCTATTTTTCTTCACATATGCTCAAATAAGAAGATAGAAGCAGGCACCCTGAAGCCAAGCATAGGGTTCCAGTTCCATAGGGACTCCAGACTAGAATGTATGACTTTTATATATTGCAAACGGAGTAAACACTGCACACTGAGTTATTTTTTTTTTCCGTATGCACTGACTCCAGAAACAAATGTGTTAAGCAATGGCTTGAGGGAGCGATTTCCTTTCTTCTCATTAGCACATAATGAATTTATTTTGCTTATATAAAGCAAGAAAGCAAAAAAGCAACCAAAGACAACTGCTGAGGTAATATGCAGCACACTTTACATGAAGCCATAAAAATATTGGTGCTTTCCTTCCTTCAAAGATTATCTATCTACTAAACTTTCTGACTTGAATTGCTATAAGCAAAATTTTATATTCCTAGGTAGTATCGTACACAATATTGCACGAAGATTTATAGATGCCAATTTGGATATATTGTCAGTGGAACTCTGTACAATGATATTGAACTTGATGTTCCATGTTCCAAGGCTGTCATTTTTAAGAAGCCATGCAAAGGTGGAAGGAAAGACATTTGAATACAGGAAGGTCACAAACATGAGATGGGGTGTAAAAGGTTATTGGTTTGTTGTTCTAAATCAAATTTTAATTTTGCATCTGTGTCTCAATTAATTCCTTGAAATTTTGCTAACATTCCTTGATAAACTATGAAACCCACTTCTACGATATGTTCTGCTTTAGTGAAACTTCACAGTCAGTTGGCCCACATGAAAAAGAACACTATTAGTTATAAACTTTCCAAAAAGTCACAATTTATGGAAATTATTATTGTTAAAGACATACACTCTTATTCACCATATTGGAAAAACATTCAGTAAACTTAATTTCTATAGTGTTGCTAAACAATGTACTGTAGGATTATGCTAATATTAACCTACAAATTATGCAATTTCATCAACTTGATTCAGCACAATTAGCACCTTGTAAAAATACACAAAACATCAAAGTAGTATAAATAATTATGTATTAGTATGTGAGAGCATTAACTTTAATACTTAAGGCCATTCTTACAGATAATAAAACATAAAAACTTGTTTTTGTCAAGCAACTTCTATGATTAAATTGCTTAAAGAAATAGATAACCTATTTTCAGAGGTTTTGATGTTTTCATTTTACTTCACAGAATCTATGACTTTCAAGTGCTTAATTTATATTTAATTTACATATCCTCTCTGTATTTGGACTGAAAGTGGTGATCTCACTTTAGACACTGCTACATCTAGATCTTGCTTCCAGGTTTTGCTGTAGGTCCATTCTGGGACAAGACTTAGCTGTACATATTCTATTCACATTTCTGTGCCCTGCCTTTCACCCCCAAAAAATACCAAATTATCAGAAATAAAAAATAAACTACAAGCAAAATAACCATAACAATGTCATCCATGATTACAAAATTATTTCTCTCATCTTCCCAGAAAGTAGGTTCTGCAGCATTACATATAAACTAAAAAAAAATTATAACTTAAAATTAAATTATAACATTTTTTATATCTGGAATTATATTGATTTTATTATTGTTCTTGCTCTAGTAATCTGCATCTCAATTTCCCACCATATAGTTACTGATATCATACCATTCAGTGTCAATCTGTGCACTAAAGACAACGACAATTAAATTGACTATGACAAAGCGAGATCATGTCAGTCATTGCTAGTCTTTCAACATACAAATTCATTTTTATGAAGCATGAGAGACCAATAAACTTAATAACCGTTTATAAGTAATAATTAAACAAAAACTCCATTGGGTTCTAATGGATGTCATATGTCAACAGTGTAAAAAGAAACACTCTGTATAATTTATAAAACATACATTCTTCTTCCACACTAAATAAGGTTATTGACTATGCATACAAATTTGAACTTCAAAATTCCGTTTTTTTTTTTCTTAAAAAGTTTTCCTTCATCAGAACAGAGATGAAACAATGTATTTTGAATGGGGCTCTGAGCAACCTGATCAGTTGATGTCCCTGCTCTTTGCAGGGGCGTTGGATTAGATGACCTTTAAAGGTCCTTTCCAACTCAAACTATTCTATGATTCTATGATTTGAGAGAACTTAATCTAGACACCTAAATTAAAAGCAGGTAACAACTTTTCCCTAAAGAACATAAAGAAGTACTTGATTAACTGTGACCTAGGTGAGAGATTAGCTTATTGCAACTCCCTGATACAAAATAAATTATTAATGCAATTGGTAATAAAGCTATAAATTTCATAGCTTGTCAACGTGGAAGTATCAAAAATTGCCATTATAAAATCCCTAAATCAAACATTTTCCGTGAAAAGAACAGTGGCTTAATTTTACAGAAATCCAAACTAGTATTTCTGCCTGCACGTAAAGGGTACGCACACATTTCATCCTCACGAAAGATGACAGTGTACACTGCATTTCTAGCCAAGATGCCACCCTACAGTCTGGTAAAATGAAATACAGGTGAAAAATCACATTTACTCTTGACTAACCATCAGGGCACTGTGGGCCTCCCCCAGGCTCTCCACTGCTCTGACATGGCACAGCAGTGTAAACTGGCATTGGGCTTTAGTAAGCCCAACTACATGGTGAGAAATGACTGAAGGAAACCTCATCTGGGGTCTCTGCCCATAGCTTCAGAGCCATATTTAAGCTCAGGCCTTGACCTGGGCTACTCTGTTGGTATACCCATGGCACACTCTGCTCACTGCACCCGACCCAGCTTTCCTCACCACCTCCAGGCACAGTGGGACCAGAGGGAGAGGTCTCTGCCTGCAGTCCCCTACCCCAGCCTTGTTGGGCCCTGACACTCTTCAACATCCCTTCCACACAGCTCCACTGCCCTCTTCTGTCACGAGATCCTGAAGTTTCGAACAGCCTGTGTGCTGCTGCTTAAACAACACATCAAGCAAATATTTCCACTGACCTTCAAAATCCTAGTATCTGTGACTACAGGACAGCAGCTAGAAGGTGGGGCAGCCAGCACAGAGGGGACAGCCATGTTCTGACAAGGGGTGTTAGCCTGCCTGGCCTTCCCAGCTGCACCCATTTCCCATAGACAAAGGCCTTTTAACAGCTGGAGTGCGTTAGATAGGCTCCTGGAGAGCACCTCTTCCACCTTGGTTCCATCTGAATAGAATCCAGTTTATGCACTTTTCAGTCTGAGACAGAGCACAGCAAGCAGGAGATCCCAACCCAGATTAAAATACTCGTGGATATGTTCTAAGTCAATGCCATGAAACCCAGCAGCACCCTCTGGCTCCCAGGTTTTGCTGCTGAACATACGGCGTATTCCAACATAGTGCATCTGCCTGGTAGAAAACAAGCATGGTGCCTGCTCAACTGCACTTCCAAGTGCTTTCTTTACAGCTTGAGGGGGGCTGTGATGAGATATATAATTCTTAATCTAGAATAATCTCATGAAAGTTGAATGTGTTCTAAACTGTAAGACTAAATTAATAAAAAGAAACTGCAGTTTCAACAGCCTGGACACAGAAAAAGGTGCAAGACCCAGAATTATAGAGAACTGACAAGTGATATCCAGTTGGGGGATAACAGCTCTCACAAATTCCCCAAATTACCATCATAATTCATAAATATAAAATTAATGTCAGTGAATTCATGGCCCACAGCATGTGTAATGTATGTGTAACAGAATATTGGAGGTATATATTACAGGATGTCCCCTCAGTATTCCCCTGTAATTATTACAAAGTGCTTAAATCCTATGATTTCCACTGACAGAATTCTTAGTTCAACCTGTAACAACACATGATTTATTCTCCAAAATTGTCCTGATCAATTCTCTACATCCACCTCTACCTCAAAATCCCCCTACAATGGCGGCCTTAGAGCAGGAGGAATAACAGAAAACTGATGATACCAGTCAATGCTGGCTGTTGACTTCCTGATGAAAGATGTTATTTATAGTATTTAAAGTGTGGCAGATTTGTACAGTAATATATATATATTGGCATACAGAAAAATATATACTGGCATAAGAAAATTGGACTTCCTCATTTCACTGAAAACCATAGTAATAACAGAGTACTTAGCATTATCTTCTTAAAATACTGATGCTTACATTTGCCCTAGGTATTTTTTACCTTTTAGAGGTTTTTCAGTGAGGTAAAAGCCTTTTTGATAAGTGATTGCTTTTTAAAGAAAACTTTATAATAAAATTTCATTTTAAACCCTTTTTTTCCCTTTTATTTGGAGAATTCACTTGTGATGAGAAGCTTAAGTTCAAGTAACCATTACTCAGTCTTACTGTAAAAGTAGCATATAGTAAAGAGTTCTATCTTTCTGAAACTAAAATATTGATGAATCTTACTTAAGTGATAGGAATGGGAAAAGTAGAGAAAACTGTATTAACAGAAGAAAGCATGCATCCTACTGCTAACCAGGAGAAAATATTTCTGAGTCATAAAGAGCCTGTTCAGATAAAATATAGTATCTTTTTCCATATTTATCAAAAATATCTTAAATAATGCTGATATGTTAGTACAACAGAAAAACAAAAACAAACACAAACACAGAAAGCATATTTTTCACTACCATTAAACCTTGATAAGTATTTTTAGAGTGATGGCACTTGAAAACTTGTTTTTTACCTTTAACTACTGTGAGTGATCAGCTATTGTAGTTAATAAAGTATTTGCAACATTCAGGATAAACAGGAAAAATACAGTGCATTTTGTGGAAAATTAGCCGAACAGTGAAGGTTACTTTAACATTGGCAACTATTACCATCCAAAAGCTCAAAAAATTAAATGGAGTAGTTATGAGGCATTTTATATATATGTATATATACAAACATATATTATTTTAAAAAGTTATTCTAATTCTATGTATTAATTTACAAAAATAAATGTTTGGAGTATTATTCATATTAGTCTTGTGACTAATGAAAGTCCTTAGACACTGTCAATTATAACTTATGAAGCTAGAAGTTCTTCATGAATAAAGAACAAAAGCCATTTTGACTAACATATAATTGTGCTATTGGTAATATGGAGAATTTGAACAAGGTGCAGCTGCCTAAAAGGGTCAATATCAGGAAGTTATTATTTATATTCTAAATAACATGAAGTAGAGAACAGGCTGTTCAGCAACTTGATAACTCTGAGAAAAATAGAAGAATAATTGCTTTCACTCTCCCTGTAAAATTATGAAGTTAAGAGACTAAAAACTCAAGGAAAGTGCCTACATGTTATTACAAGCCTAAATAACATTTGCCTTGTCATTTCTTTTCAAGTTAATGGAATATATTGCTAGAAAAATAAGACCTTCTAATGACAAAATCCATGTATTCTTTGGTGACCTGGAAACACATTTGCTTATGATAATCTCATTTCCTCTTTATGTTGTTGATTTGGAGCATGTTCATACCAATACATTTTCTGGATTACATAATTGTATAACTGAAAGTAACAAAGCAGTAAAAGATTTTAATTTCTACACTGATTTAAAAGCAAAACCCCTTCCATAATTGACTATATACATCTATTTGGAAAGTGGAGTCTCAATGTGTGTGGTACATGCAACACAGTAAAGAATCTCAAATGTATTTTCAGGTCAGCCTGCCAGCCCTACCAATTCTGGCAGCATAGTACTGCTTTTAGGCATTATTATTATTGTACTCTTTGAGTGGTGATTTACCCCAGGTTTTCACACTCTGGCAACTGGAGTAGCCTGAATATCCGGAAATCCCTGATGTCCAGGAATCCAAATTTACTGCATATGAACAGTGGCACCTTGACCCTAGCTT
Source organism: Tetrax tetrax (assembly GCA_009806455.1). Lineage (NCBI taxonomy): Eukaryota > Metazoa > Chordata > Aves > Otidiformes > Otididae > Tetrax > Tetrax tetrax. The sequence goes on from WHYT01012947.1 coordinate 82,408, forward strand.
TCAGATCTTCTAACCAAAAAACAGGCAGGTAAACACATAGGGTCTAATTGAGAGGTGAGAAATAGTTACCCTCATTAGCTCAGCAAACTTAACTATATGATTTGTAAGATCATAATCTGTCAGATTATACTTTATTAAATTTGTTAAATTTTGATTTGGCAAAATAATTAATTCAAGTTTAGTTCCCTGGAACAGAACAGTCCACACCATTAAGGGTTTATGATATCTGTACTCATAAAAGAGTACTTAAAAAAAAAAGACATAAAAAGCCATGTTCGTCATGAAATGACTCAGAAATAGGATTTATGTTATCCATAATTACACATATATACACTATATTTTTTATTTAAATATACACATATTTATGTATACTATCATTCTCATATATAAATACATAGAATCATAGAATGGTTAGGGTTGGAAGGGGCCTTTAAGGTCATCTAGTCCAACCCCCTGCAAGAAGCAGGGACATCTCCAACCAGATCAGGTTGCTCAGAGCCTCATCCAACCTGGCCTTGAATGCTTCCAGAGATAAGGCATCCACCACCTCTCTGGGCAACCTGTTCCAGTGTTCTACCACTCTCAGTGTAAAAAAAAAATTTCCTAATATTTAATCTAAATCTACCTCCCCCTATTTTGAAACCATATACAAATACACACACACACGTCTATACTATACTAAATGCTATATTTCTAACATTCATTCACCAGATTAGAAAGCTTTACAGCAAGAAGGGATAAGTGACAAATAACCTCGATAAGGAAAATTAAGTTGCTGAGACTTTTTTAGATCTCAAAGTCGCAAAACTTTTAACTCAGAAACTGCACAAAAAGAAGATTACCTCCATAGCAACTGAGACTGAGATCCACCTTTTCAAATGGACCTCAGCATATCTCAGAAAGCCATGCGGTCATTTTAGTATTCCTTTATAGTCAATATAGAGAACAGATAATATAAATATCTAAATTCAGATATAGACAGTATAGTTACAGTGTTATGTATAGGTATATGGACACTGCATGGGCGTGCGTATTCACTGATTCCTTCGAGACTGAAAACACTTTCAATCTTAGCAATATTCAAACCAAACATTTTCATTTCTTCCTGCTCTCTGAATGTGGTATAGAAAGAACAAAGTGAATTCTGTGCATCTAGTATTTTGTCAAGCCCAATTTTTTGTTCAAAAGGAGTCCAAAGTCATATGAAAGCAGGGAGTTATGAACTTTAACATGTTCAGCAGATGAAACAGGAATATGATAAATACTGATAAGTAACTTGTTCCTCCTTGAAATGCTTGCCCATGTATGTAGTCACCTTGTGCATGAGTTAAAGTAAGATCACTTTCAAAAGTTAGAGCTCCAAAGTGCTTTGGGGCATATAGTTTTCAACCTCCCACTTATGACGACATTGTTCATGTTCTCTAGCATCCTAAGCACTCTTGGTTAATAGACTCCTAAGCGACTCTGACACTGAATGTACTAATGTCAGAAATCAGCTGTCTTTCAGTGCAGACAAAGGGACTTCAGTCACCTACTTGCTTGTACAGCACAACTTAGGAGTACTGTAACATGCTGTTTTGGAAGTTAAAGAAGGCAACATGACATGATTTGAAAACCCACTATGCTGATGTAAAATTTGGAGACCAAAGACCATTTGCCCACAGACGAGCTGAGCACACTTCCAGGCAAGGAAAGAGGTATTGCTGGTGGAAGACAAATGGGTAGACAGAGGGCTCAACTTGTTACTTTTGAATAGAAATAATGATGGTGAATGGAATTGGTTTTTATATACCTAGACCATGCTTGGGCTGTCTGAAGCCATGCCAGGGTGCAAATAAGGGCAGAATCAGCAATATAAGTATATGCTATCTCTTTATCCAACTCAGTTAGGAAAGTTTATAATGACTGGATTGAATAGCTTCCAGAAAACCAGTATTAGCTCTGGAGCTAGCTCTCAGACGCACAAACTGTGGTTGCTCTCTAGTAAAGAATCTCATTCACATCATCCTTCTATCTGTTCATCATTGATCTCAAGGAATAAAATAGCTGTGAAGCTAGCTCAAATTACGCATTCATTAAAAAAACTGTTGCTAAGGTGACAATGTAAAATGGTCAGCCACTGCTGCAAAGGCCATTTAAAATTTTTTTTTAGAACACAGAAGATAAACAGAAATCTACTCTCTTGAGAACACAGCAGTACAGCAAGAATCAATGGAAGCAGAACAGACATAGCCTGTTTATCAGAGAAAAGAAGGTCACATATTACAAGGCTCTGATCTTTCATATAGTCCACATATCAGTCCCACTGGACAGTGAAAATTAGTCACAAAAGAAAGATCTGAAATGGAACTTAAAAATAAGCTTAATTTAAAACTGACTGGTTCAGTTTAACAATATTTATTCACTCGCAGTAAACAAAGTAATTATCAGAATATACATGTATTTAGATCAGCAGTCTTTAAATTAGTCATAACAATATTATAAGTTTGTTTACTGGTTCATTTAAAGTTTGCATCAAGATATTACAGCTCTATTTAATAATAGAATGAATATGTTCTGGTTTGAGTACAATAACTTTCATATTCTTGTACAATAACATGCAATTATGATCCTAAAGAACTATAGTAAGATTCCAGGCATAAGCAATTATGAAGAAGAGGAAAAGATTATATTTCCAAGCAGTTACAATTAATTTCTAGTTATTAAGTGCCCCGGTTGGAAATATTTTTAGTTAATACTTGTTAATTGAACTGTCAAGTATATTAAAATAGACTTTACAAAAAAGTCCATACTTTGCCACCGCTGCTGTGACCTAACCATTTAATGTAGCTTATTTTACTTCTTTGTAAATAAACTAACCAAAGAAAAGTTATGCATGAAGCTATACAGAATATTTGTATTGCATATTTCACTAAGCAAAAATAGCAGAAAGCTTTGGGTGTTTTATTACTGTAAACTGTTCGGTAGTGTGATGGAGCTGCCCATCTTTTAAATATGAAAACATGGTCATGTTAGTTGGCCCATACTGAGTTTGGAGGAAGGTCTACAGCTGTAAGAGTATCAGGATCTTTATCACCCCTCTGTAGCATACAAAACCATTAATCAGGCACTATGAGAGATCAAGCCCAGGAATATTTTTGGAATGATGTACATTTGTTTCTGTGGCTACAGCCCCTGGGGGCTATCGGATTTTTTTATGACATAAAAAAACCCTGAGAACTCTTTCTAGGAAAACTGTCCAGGATCCACAACAAGAATTTTAAATGTTATGAAACACAGTCTTATGTTGAATTTAATGTAGATCTTTTAATTTGCTCATAAAATCAAGGAGTTTGGAATTTGGAAATAAATCTTCCAAGAAAGTCTGCACTTTTCCTCAAAAGGCAATAATTAGATAGCTTGCATGTGGCAATGTTCACTGTTTCATTAAGTTTATAGAAAAAGAAAATCTAAGCAGGAAAGAACAGTGAAGAAGGCTGTGAGCAACACATAGGGAAATAAATGGTAATGTATCTGCTGGAAAAATTCTCTATTTCAATATTGATTCTATTTGTTAGTAGAAAGCATGGTTTTTATGACTATTAATATTCAGCACAATGAATAATTCAGCTTTTACAGAAAAAAAAAAAAAGATATATTCTTAAGAGCAATAAGGTACAATTAAAAAGTGTGGATTTACAACAGGGACTAAAGAGGCTTTAATTCCCCTACCCTTATTAATAATTCTTCCCATCTTACCCTGCAGCTGGCATTTCATGGATTTCCAGACTAGCAACACAATTTTTCTCCAGCTCTTCAGATCTGCTTGCCAGATACATAAGTTAGAAAGAAATGGCAGTCTAGGCAGCAGCCAGGAAGAAATGGCAGTGTCTCCCTGAAAGGCAACCCAATATCCCAATCCTATTCATGACACATGACCTACCAGTGGCTGCAAGAGAATCATTAGCATTTCTAACACTGCTTGGACAAATAACCAATAATTTCAGACTATCATTACATTTTGCTTAGAGTTTGCAGAACTGCAGTTCTATGGTGCAAACCTACATATCAGTAGAAAACAGCACTGAAATAGTTTTTCACAAAAAGATCTTGAGATTCCCCCTGCCTTGTCTACAGCACTAAAGAAAGTTTTGAAAATCTCTTCTTGCTTGCCAGAGTAACTAGCTAACTGCAGCGGAAGCTCCTGCAATTTGTTCTGCACAGATATTTTATTCCTCTTCCTTCTGTAACTAGGAAACACAAAGCTATAGTCCCCTGAGGATAAAGTAGTGACAGCAAAATAGCTCTTTTAAGATACAGCAACTTCCCCTTTTGGGAAGGGGGGAGGGCTGCACAGTTCCATTTAGAAGATGACAGTTAGCTTGATTTTTCCAAAAAGAAAACACCTAAAGTAGTTTTAAAAAGGCTCCAGGCCTCCTGCCAATTCCTAGGGATCAATACAGCGTTCTAACATTCAAATAATCTCTCCCAAATCACTGTGGGAAAAGACAGGCTAAGTTGTTTAACTAGGGAAGAAGAGTTCTTTTTGATCAAGCTATATTTTTAGTTCTCTGTGCTCTGATTATTTCTGGTTCAGTCCCAGGTAAATCTAGTGATTGTCATAGGCACATTCCAGCATCAACAAAGAATTGTACTGATTCTACTGGAGCTTCTGCAGTAAAACATCTGTACAGAATGGACTGAAATTATGATGAAAGTGGTGCATAACTGCAGAATAAATAAATAGCTGAGTATGCACATCATGCTGTATAAACACAGATAAAAATATTATATTCATCCCAAGATCTCCTCATGTTTCCTAGAGAATTCTAACTTTCATTGTTCCTTTAACAATACAATGTCAAATAACTAGATTGAGATTTTAAGAAAATGGTGTCTGAAATTCAAAAGTTATGGCTATGTCTGCTTTAAAAAAAAGTAGAAGAGGTGTTTAGCTTGGTTAAAATTAGGCAGGAAGAAAAGGTGCTGCTCATTTGTAGATATATGACATAAAGAGAGGGAGATGAAAGGTAGAAGGAACTCTACCGCTTTCTGCGCAAGCTACAAAAAGGCTCAATGAAACAAGCTGTAGAAGAATAAAACAATCTTTCTTATTTTTGGACAGTAACCCCAGGGAAAAGTCTACTTACCTATGCTTTACTTCCTTCACATGGCAAACATCTCAAGGCTCCCCTTCAGGGGGTTTTTCTAGGTGGAATTACATCCTTGTATTACATGGTTCTTTAATTAATTTATTGTACTTACTATAAATATGTCTCAGTAGAAAACCGAATGACAGAAGGAGTTGCATCTTAGTATAAATCCCACACAACACACCATTTATATTACTTACACTATCAAGAGTATTAAAACAAGAATCCCTAAAATCATATTTAATTCTAATTGTTAGATTCTTCATTGTCACAAGTAAAATCTTCTTAACATCTTCTATCTAACTTTGCATAATTTTTGAGGTTTTTTTTTCTAATAGCAATTTAATTTAACAGCTATCTCCATAGAATAGTTTAGCTGTGTATGTGCAATATACATATGTACACTTCTCTCTATATATAAAGGCTTTATTTAAATTTTTCAGTCTTTGCCTGGTATACACTGATGACTTCAGTGCATAATTTACATTTCAAAACATACTTCAAGTACAGAAATACTGACTACAGAAAATGTTTAAATTAAAAGATTATCACACTACTGTAGTGAAGATTTCTTGTGCTTTTTACCACTTGTGCTTTTACCACTAACCAGTGATGCAGTAAAAGCCCAGCACTAAAATTCAGACTTCCCATTCAGAATCTGTGTGTCACTATAGATCAATAACCTTCCCTTTTTTTTTTTTTTTTTTTTTTTTTTTTTTTTTTTTTTTATTTT